>JAYJMB010047607.1:0-30272 GCA_036873735.1 Pouteria campechiana
AAGCATTCGTTGTTTATATTGGCCCCACATGAGTATTCTTCTATAATATTTTATTAAAATAGCTATTTTGATATGCATCTTACATTTATTTATGGATTTATTAAAAATATAATTAATAAATATACAAAGATAAAATTTTATAAATATTAATGATTAAAATACTATACATTAATTAGTCTATCATACATCCAAGTACAGAAAATATTAAAAATAAAAATATTATATAATAACAAATATTTATTAAAGTTTATCTTATTGGAAGATATTATTATCTTCAAAAACTCATCAATTAAGCCTTTTTTTTTCGACTGAAATCTTCACATGTAATACAAGCTTTCTTTAAAAATGAATTTTTAAGAAGCCTTTCTTATTTATAAAATACAAAATCTCAAAATATCCCTTACTGAAGTGACGTGGATGATTTTTTTTGGCGGCATTAGAGATTCTCTTGTGCACCAGAGGATCCGGACTCCCTTGATATGCATGACATCCGGATCGTGGAGTAAGTCGGGATGGGATAACCCAAGTTACATGCACCCTCTCCCGCCCTCACTCCATGAATAGGAATATTACAAGTGGGCATTTAAAATCATAACCCATATAAGCCATTTAACTCCCTCGAAGCTTTAAGTGGAAATCCTCATTAGGTCAGACCAATAAGTTAATAATTTATCTGATTTCCTATGATAAATAATTAAAGCTAAATTTTAAATTATTTAACCTATGAAAATTTAAGATTATAATCTATTATTTGACTTAAACACATGAACATGCACATACAATAATAAACACAACTAAATTTTAAAATTGTTTAGGTCGTTCTCAAACGGAATGTTGAGGTGGCTCTTGAGAGGATCCCATCTCGAATCTTGCAAGGTTAGAACAAGAAAATTAGAGGACACCTGAAGTGTTTTTGGCGTAAACACTCTGACGCTCAAGTTAATAAGGGAACTCTTTTAGAGATAATGAGATAGTAGCGAGAGCTTGTCCTTCGAGGCACACATCCTTTGAGGCACATACCTGAGTGTATTTATAGTTCGAGGGTAGATGCATAGTCGGGATGCGTATGTAACCTGTACGCAAGTAATATGAGGATCCTTGCTCGGAGAAGAATTCCTGGGAGGATATGTATCTGAGTCCTGGTCTCATAGGACTTTGTAGTAGCTGAGAGATGTATCCCATTAGGATTGAGATTTGACATGACGTTGTGCCAACTGGATATTCGGGTATCTGTGTTAGGATTTTCTAACATCAATCCCCCCTCCTGCCCCCTTAGGAGGACACAGTAGGTAAAGCCTGTTCTTTTAGCTGATGGATTCTTAGGGCACTTCTTCGAAGTGGCTTTGTTCTTCAGTATTCATGCATGTTTTTGTTGAATGCATTTGCTTTCTTGTGGATCCGTTCTATCGACCTGTTCCGAAAACCAGACGACTGAAGACACTTTGACGGATTCACACTTTTGGAGGCCGGTTTTGTTAAATGAAAACCTTCTCAGGAGGTCGTACAATTCCGCCCAATTCTGGACATGGGAAGGATACGTGCATGATTGACTCGGTTATGCTTTGAGGGATTCTACGAACTCTTGGACAGGCTCCACAAATGGAAACATTGCAGCGGATCTAGAAGGGGTGTCTTTTCGCGCCTTTTCAACATTTTGGAAATCTATTAGCAGTCACTTCATGTTTAACTGCTAACGGTATGGGTGCAACTCTTCGCTCCCACCACCATCCATGTGTAAAAAGCTTTAAATGCAAGGCGACAATAATGCGGCGTCGATTTTTTGTTTTCATGAAGTCCCAAGTTTGGTAGACCTGGTTTGCATGGAACCCTAGGCGGTTTTGCGGAGCATCTATAAATGGTCGTCGCGATAGCAAAAAATCATTTCTCACTCTTTCGCTGAGAAAAATATGTTTATACTAAGAAAGAATATGTGAATCATGGAAATGAGATAAGATTGGTAGGTTATTTTTACTTTATAAAAGAAATTTCAAAAAGAAAGAATAGTTTAATATGAATTATGAGAAGTAAAAGGAAAATATATAATTTTTATTTTTATTACTAATAATATGCAATTCGGGCGGATTTCGAGTTGGGTTGTCATCAACCCTCAACCCAACTCAAATTAGAATTTGGGTTGGGTTCAACCCAAATTCCAAACTCAATATAAAAAGTAGTGAACCCAAAATCTTAAAAATTTTGGGTTGAGCTAGGTGGGTTCATGACAACCCAACTAAAATTACATAATTAAAAATATAGACAGTGATTAAAAAACGTAAATGGTTGTTGAAAATATATTTCAATTCAACTGAAGGGAAATGGAATTTTCCACAAATTGAATTCCATGAAGGTCGGCAGAAATCGACAGGATTATGCAAATCCGACTTATACAGTTTTCCTGTTAAGACGCGTGGAAAAATGCAATGGACGTATGTAGCACGAATTAATGGACGACTTTCCAACGAGTTGTTCACATCTATACTCACCACTGCTATCAGGATCTGGATTTTTTCTGATCGATTGTCCTTTTCGGGTCTGTTATTATATTCTAATTGTTAAGGAATTTTATAATTCTCAAGTGACCTAAAATACCAATTGGATGAAAGAAGAATTAGAATCGGATACACATTAATAATTGAGTCCATGGACAATACCTTTAATTAATTGCTATATGATTTTGGGTCCACTGATACTACATTTTACTCTAGCAATAGCATGGGTAGGATGCTTAATTCTATGCCATATATTTTTTCATATCTTACTCCCTCGATTTTTGTGCTTTTATAATTTTACTTTATGATTTTAAAATTTGCATAATTAACTTCCTAGTTGCAAATAATTAGCACCCATAGTCCCTAACATCATGGCCCATTATTACCATGGATGACAAGGCCATCCATGTTAATTAATTGTAACTTTAGGGTTAAATATATAAATTCCAAATTATAGTGTAAATTTTGTAAAATTTTGATATGAAAAATGTAAATTGTGTTTAAAATATCGCTCAAAGCATACGAGACATTTAGAACTGTCACCAATAGACAAATCACGCAGAGCACAGTTGTAGACTTTGTGGACACTTGATGGTTCAAGATTAGTTATGTGAATATGAAAAACCAAGACAGATCAGAATACTAAAGAAGCCATGCATCCGAAATACTAAAGATTAGTTATGTGAATATGAAAAACCAAGTTTTTTTCACCTTTCTCTTATTTTCACTTACAATCTTTTGCATTGCATATTTTTTTAATATTCAATGATTAAAATCTATTTCTAACTGGCAAACCCAACCCAATCGAATTCTAAGAGGTTAAGTTGGGTTACCTCAACCTCACCCGACGTACGATAGAGTTGGGCTGAAGTTTTCAGAGTTAGGCTGACGCGTTTTCCACACAAGTTCGGACCCAAAATAAGGTTCTTGTCGGGACTCTGGAAAGGGTGACGCATGCACTAGGGTTGTAATCCAAGCCATCAACTTCCTTCGAGTTTCAAGATGAGCCCAACATATTAAAATTTGAATGGGTTTCAACCCACAACTCGGCCCAGATAAATAGTGGGACCCAAGTCCCTGGCCCAATCCCACCTCTGATTTCAGGGCTAAGAGCTGCCATGTGGGGTAAATTTTTGAGACTGCCGGATGCTCTATATATGTGCAATAGACTTAAATATCAAACTATTCATTAGTTTTTTGTTTAAATTATTCATTTATGTTCGTTGTGGACTTTGACGAGCCATCACCTAATGAGCGTACTTGATAAATATCGACCATGCTAGGTTTTATGTAGGAAAAATATTGACTTAAAATACTGCTCATAAATCACCTCTGGTCAGAAATTACACTATTATTTGCATTCATGTTCACAAAAATCAACTAGATTCAACAATGTGGGATGCAAGTAAATACCAATCAGTCTTGTAGAAGTGCAAACCAACCACATTTAATATGCAATCATAGAAAAATTATTCATTACATCGCATTGGAAATTATCTATTAGTTTGCCACAACATGCAACGACCAAAAGGAAAAAATAAAAATAAAAATACAATACAAGGACAAAACACTATTAAGAACAGCAGCATAAGAAGTAAACCCACAAAAATATCGATCCTTTCCTGTGCTTCAAATTGTCAGTCTAGGCCTTCTGTTCCTTCTGCGATTCCCTGGGCGAGGTTGCAAACAAGAAAATACCGCAGGTGGAAACACGAATGATAGCATTCTATCGGCGAAGGTAAAGAATGCTATCCTTCCCTTCCGCCAGAGTGCTAGAGTCCAAATAAGAATTCCCAAGCCCACTCCATGCCCAATACCAAATCCAATCCACATGAATTCCCAATCATATTCACCCTCCGATTCTGTTGTTGGTGGTGGCGGTGAAACCGCTTCTTCTTCACATTTCTTGGAAAGTGGAAGTCCACACAATCCCAAGTTTCCTTGGAATGATTCATTTGCAAACGTATTGAATTGTGGGCCTTGAGGTATACGTCCCACCAGAAGGTTCTGTGAAAGGTTCAGCACTTCAAGCCACGGTAACTTGGCAAGTTGCCATGGAATCTCTCCTGATAATTGATTCTGTGAGAGATCCAACGACTCAAGTTCCCTTATATCTCCCATGGACGCCGGAATTCGGCCTGTGAAACAATTGTGGGACATATTAATGATGTGGAGAGACCTCAGATCTCCAACTGACGTTGGAATTCCACCGTCAAATTTGTTGTTGGAGAGGTCCAGCAAGGTGAATGCCGTTAGGATCCTGACTAGTTGCATTTCATTGCCTTTGCCCACCACCGTTACTGTATCTTCATAGTAAATGCCAGCTTGTGGTATGTCTTTACCAAGGTACAAGGTCTCAGATTTGTTGTTCACCATCATCGCCTTCCAATCTTTGAAAATATCAAATGGTAACCTGCCTGTGAAGTTGTTGAAGGAGATATCAAATATTTGCAACTGTGGGAAGTCGTGGTCCGTGGGAAGATACCCCAGAGTGCCTTGAAATTGATTGGATCTCAAGACCAGAACCCGCAATTGAGGCAAATCTTTCAGCCAGACTGGGAAGGCACCATAAATTCGATTGTTTCCAAGATCCAACACCTCCAACGTTTTGCAATTGGCCAAAGACTTTGGCAAATGTCCTTCCAATCTGTTTGCATTGAGATCGAATGTTCTCAGTTTGCAGCTGTCTTTGAATTCTTGAAGCATTCTGCCGCTGAAGTTGTTTCCTCGAAGCTTAAGGACATCTAGGACATCACTCATTCTACCCAAGCATTTTGGAATCCAGCCACTGAAATTGTTGTTGGATAGGTCCATGATTTCGAGGCTTGTTGCATTGCAAATTTGTGACGGCACATCTCCGCTAAATTTGTTGTTAGAAATTGAAAAGAACACCGAATCAGGTGAAGGTATTGGAATCAAGCCTTTTAGCTTGTTGAAACTGAGATCGAGGTGTATCAATGAGGTTGAGGGGATAAGGAAAGGGCCTTCTATTCTCTCAAAAGCATTATGAGAGAGATTCAAATTAGACAAAGCCACCTTCCATATCCATTGAGGTATCTTACCACTGATTTCATTGCTAGAAAGATCAAGATCCATTATCCGCTCTTGATTTCTCAATACATCCGGAAATTTGTTGATGCTACAAGACCTCAAGTTCAGATCCGTCAGCTGGGGAAAGGCCGTTGGCGTTGATTTACATCTTCTATCAGTAATGGCCGTCAAACTGTTATGTGAAAGATCAAGAACCTCGAGGTTTCTGTGCTTGTGGAATAAGCCTAAGTCCATGACACCACTAAAATTGTTTGATGAGAGATTTAAGTGGTCAAGCTGGGTGAGTTCAAAAATTATCTTTGGTATTGGACCGTGAAGATTGTTTCTAGCCAAGGATAAATTGTCCAGCCATGAGGAAGAGAGATTCCGAAATTCAATGCTGCTGAAATTGTTTGATGAAAGATCAAGGTCAAAGAGTTTGGTGAATTCAAATAGTGAGCTAGGAACAGGTCCATGCAAATTGTTGTCATTCAATTCGATGTATGCTAGTCTAGAAGAAGATGCATTTTTGGACCTTCCAAGCTCACCATTGAAATGGTTGTAGGAGAGATGCAGGGAGTATAATAATGGGAGAGAAAACAATGCTGAAGGAATTGGGCCACTTAACATATTACGTGACAAATTTATAACGGCAAGTTGGCTGAAGTTCATGAACGATTGGGGCATTGGACCGCTTAAACTGTTGTTTGAGAGGTCCAGAGTAGCAAGCTGGCTAAGCTTCACGAAGGATTGTGGCACAGGTCCTGAAAGGTTGCAATCCCTGATGGATAAGACAGTCAAAGATTTAAGATTACCCAACGAATACGGCAGTTTGCCATAGAATGCTGTCCCCTGCATAGACAATTCCTGGATGCTACTGTTTGGAGAAAATTCTGGCAAAGAACCAGTCAAGAGCGGATTCAAAGAGATGTCAATGGTTTGTATTCTCGGTAGGTTGAAAATGCTCTGGGGGAATTCACTATGCAAGCAACATCCCTGGAGGTTCAAATATGTCAAAGAAGTGAAGTTTGCTATGACATCTGGCACTGAAGAGCAGAGATTGTTTCCACTGAGATCGATGTGGGTAGCGAGACGAAGTGGCGATAGTGGAGGATGGATGGATCCTGAAAGACGACAGTTACTCATGCTCAATCTCCGGAGATCGGAGGGTGCATAGGACAAGGCCTCACTCCATTGACTACCCTCCGTTGACAAGTCCACCCAGTCAAGATGGAGCCCCCTTAGGCTCGGTAGGTTTTGGAGGAGCCCTCTCAAGCCCAGGTTTTTGAGGCTTAAAGTAATAATACCACAATCATCAGGTTCAGAATTGCAATCTTCAGGAATGTATTGATTGTAGGAAAGATCCAAAGAAACTAACCTGGTCAAGCGGGAGAAATGGAGCGGGATTTGGCCATAAAAACTGCAACGAGCGAGGTTGAGATGGGTTAAACTGGCAAGCTGGTGAAAGCCGGAAGGGATTGGAGACGCATCAAAGAAATTGTCAGAGAGGTCCAGTCTCTGCAGGCTCTGAAGGCGGAAGAGACTCTTGAAATCAACCAAGCCATAGATGCGGAGGCTGCTGAGGTCGAGGCCCGTGACATGACCAGTGGAAGTATTACAAGTAATGCCTTCCCATGAACAGCAATCGCTATTATCCAAATTCCACGATGACAGACTAGTTAAGCTGCCAGCGAGGTTGAAGCCCAATTTCAAATCGAGCAAGGCAGTAAACTGTTCATGGATGCATCTTCGTTGATTCGTATCCCTGGTAGCAGTAAGGAGAAAAGGTGATGCAAGGAAAAGGAAGAAGAGAAGGGAGACCAAGAAAGAGGAGAGAATGCTTGGAAAGACAAGTGAAGAAGGAGATGATGAGGGGGACATGGCGAGGATGATGAACAAAATAGAAAGCGAAAGCAGAGAATGTTGGTGATGTGATAAGCAGAGGGTGGTGATGTGTTAATATAGACTCGAGTAATTAAGAATGGTTGTAAAGAACAAATCCTACTCTACAATAGGATGTGCCGTTGTTTAAGCGCATTAGAAGAAAGGTAAGATGTCGTGCTCCAGGGATGAGCGTGTCAAATACGTTGGATCTGCTGCTTAGTGTCACACATGAGTCCCGTAGGTTGTAGCAAGGGAGAATGGGCAAAGTGCGAAACACCTCCAGTGCCCATCGATTATAGTTTATAATTAATTGGCACTTTGTCAAAAGCAAATGGAATTCCATGTATTTGTTGATGTTGATTGTAAAGTGAATCGTTGATGAATGGGCAATTTCTTTCTACGCATGCATCATATAGTTTAAGTTTTAAAATGAGTGACTTAGGGCCTGTCTATTGCTTTTGTGCGAACGCAACGCGTTGTGGAATTTTTTTTCTTTTTTTTTTAAAATGATATATGAACTGAGATTTCAAGAAGTTGATTTTCTATCATCTGGTTCACGTGTCTGTAACCTTGGTTTAAAGTGGCTCCTATATTTTATTTTAGGTTTATCATACTTAGTGTTTCCGATATGATTTTCTTCTTTATTGAAAACAATTCAAATTAGGAGTGCAACTTGAGTTGAGTTAACCTCAACCCACCTGAATTTAACACAACATTTTTAAAGGTTTGTGTTGATGGCAACCCAAACCCAAATTCTAATTTAGGTTAGGTTTGGATTGATGGCAACCTAACCTGAAACCCACCAAAATTACATATTATTAGTTATAAAATTAAAAATTATACATTTTTTGCTTCTTATAATTCATATTACATTATTCATTTTTTTTGAAATTTTTTTTTTGAAGTACAAATGACCTACCAATCTCATATATTCCTATGATCCCTATCTTTATTTTTAGTGCAAGTATGTTTTACTCTAGTTGATCTTATCTCCCTAGTTTTATGCTAGTCTCCATGTCATTTTTGAAAATCTCCTTTAACCTAATTAGGTTTTATTTGAACTTATATTTTATTTAGCTGCTTGATAAATTTATTATATTATTTGAATTTTAAACTTTAGTTTGATGTTGGATATATAAATTTTAAGTATGTGATTATTAATTTTATTTGAATGTTGAAAATGAATAATTATTTTTTTACTTGTTTATGTAACCCGAATTCAACTAGAACTAACCTGCTGAATTTGGGTTAGGGTTGAGGTTTTAATATTAGGGATGGGTTAGGGTTAGGGTTGACCTCTACCCGATCCCAATTAACCTTAGTTGTACCTCAAATTCAAATCCCACGTCCAGTGGGCTAAATTATTGAAAATTATGAAGAGTTATATTTTTGCTACTAAAATTATTTTATAACCATAAGTGACCTATATATATAATATTATATATATTATGTAAACTATTGAATACATATATTTTTTGACTAGATAAATAAATAATAAAATTTATGCACTAATAAAAGTTGAATTATGATTTTCATAATAAATATCTAACTTATAATTTTTTATTATGGATAACATGAAGATGAGATTTGAATGATTTTTCTAAAATAGATAATGAAATTACAGTACCAATATTTTGTATGGTGAGATAAATTTAAAATGTGTGAGTGACCGACTTCCTAAGATTATATTTGCATTATGTAAACAAGGTTACAGATGATCCACTCAGTGATGCTTGTCATGTTAGAGAAATACATATTTATGAAAAATTTGTTGCTTTAAATAAATAAATATTTAAGAAAAAAATTTTCTTTCCATTTTTTTATAGGCATGAAATTTATCATAAGATTTAAACATAATTTTACATATTTAAAAATCCTTGCATATAAAACTTGTCTTAAATAACCAAATAAGAAAAGATTTTTTCAATAAAAGGATTTGCACACTAGAATTTTAAGGTAATATTCTCCTCTAAAAAGACAAACATAGGTAAATATAACGTTTTAATCAAAAGTAATTAGAAAGTGATCGGTTACCTCTTAAAAATGATGAAACTGGCATGGCATATATAGAATTGTAAATATGAAATCTTAAAAAAACCGTAAGATACAATTTTCATTCTTTGTTAATTTTACCATATAAAAAATTGTAAATGTGAAAAAAAAATTCATATCAGAAAACCATTTAGATGTAATTTTTAACCTATTTAGTGTGAAAAAATAGTAGAATGAAATAGAATGACAAAAGGATATAAAGAATACTCCTACATCATCTATCGAAAACAGCTCAATCGCTGCCTACACCCAACCCAATTCATGCAGGATACTAATCATGGACAGCTTTTTTGTTCAAAAATTCTATCATATTTACAAGGAGATGCTATCTATTCCGTTCTTTCACTTCACAATATACCAATCTTCTACCTTTGATTAATAATTGTCGATCCGAAGGATTCGGAGCGGATTCGAGATCATCAATGCTAGAAACTTTGGTAAACAATCCAAAATTACCACATATAAGAATAATGTTAAAAAAATAAGAATGATAATCGAAAAGAAAAAATTGAGATGTGATTTTTTACTTATTTACAAGAAAGGTAAATAACCAACACAGGACCAGTAAGATCTCGTGCTCCAGGATCAGCATGTCGAGTACGTCATGCCGATTAGTCATAGACATGGGTCCCGTTCTGGCTCTGGAGAATGGCTGGGAGTGTGAAGCACATCCATACATTGATTATAGTTATTAATTAATTGGAATTTTGTCAAAAGCAAATGGAATTCCATCTATTTGTTGATTGTAAAGTGAACCCTTGATGAACGGGTAATTTCTTTCTATGAATCATATAGTTTAAAATGCGTGATTTTAGACTTGGATGTGCTGCTTCGGCTTTTCGACTTGACTTGACCGATGTTAATTGCCTAGCCATTTTTATTTATTCAAATGTGGAATGTCCAATTAAGTCTTAATTTGCCCTTTACTTTCCATGTACTAAAACAAAATAATCAAAAGTACCTAGAAAGTGATCTATTACTACCTAAAAAATGATGAAAGTGGCACGGCGTAAAGAGGACGTTGAAGACAAAGCACGGCGACATTGTTGTATGGGTGGATATCTATATATGCAGTGGGTTAATATCTATATATATATATATATGGGTAGAGTGGTAAAAATATTAACACTATTAGTTAGCATTAGTAGCCCTTAAACAAGAAGGAAAATCCATTGCATGCATGGCATAGCTAGTGGTGTATGAGTCTCTTAAGTCTGTCTATAGTACATGCCAATGGCTTTGGCCCCTTCATTGGATTAGGATAGAAAAATTAAGAAGACATGAAGACGGTTCATAAATTAAAATGCCATTGTAGGATGTGACTTAGATTGGTCATTCCTATCCTATTGGACTCAGTTTTACTCCAACTTGGTTTTTGTATCCTAACCTAATTTAGATTTTGTATCTCACTTAATAATGTAGGTTTCTCTCTTTCATCATTATAAATAGAGAGAACCTTTATACATTTAGTGTAAATGGATTTCCTTCTCGTTTATTCTCAACTGGTGAGGATTTTGGTTTTAGAGAGAATTAGATATTATTAGATTTCAAGGTTTCTTTTTGAAAGTTTTCTCATCTTTATAACCTCATTTTATAGTGAATTATTTTTATTCTTTGCCATGGTTTTTCCCTCCTTAACGAAAGGTTTTTTATGTAAAATTCCTATCTCTTTATTTTATTGTCTTTCTATTTCTATGTTACTTTGTCTTGCTTTTGTAGGTTGATTCCTAACAAATTAGTATCAGAGTCTCATTGTTTCTGAGGCATTTAGTTGGCAACAACAAAGTTTGATATCAAGAAGTTTAATTATAGAATCAGCTTCCAGTTATGACAATTGACACAGAGCAAGTTGCAAAAATGATTTTGTTGAAAAAGAAAGAGATGCTACATATGTTGGTGAAGCCTCTTTTGGTTACCAAGTATCCATGTTGATTAAGCTTGGTTGGGCTTTTAGTCTTTGATCTGGCTCATGGATAAGGTGGAGAATTTTAAGGTTTTAAGATATGATTTAAATCTAAGTAAATTAGGCGATTTGTTAGGATATGACTTAGATTAGTCATCCCTATCTCATTCGATTCCGGTTTACTCTAACTAGGTTTTTGTATCCTAAACTAATTTAAATTTCTATATTCCACTTAATGTAGGTTTCTCTCTTTCATGACTAGAAATTGAGAGAACCTTTATACATTTAGTGTTAATGGTTTTGCTTCTCTTATTCTCAATGGGTGAGGATTTTGGTTTTAGAGAGAGTTTGATATTGTAGGATGTATTAGGTTCTAGGGTTTCGTTTTTCCCTGAAGTGTTTTCTATATAAAATTCTTTATGTTCATATCTCTTTATTTTATTATCTTTCAGTTTCTTCGTTGCTTTGTGTTGCTTTTATAGGTTTATTCCTAACAGTTACCATAATTTTGATTTACCTATTAAACATTTTTTTGGGGCCTACCATAATTTTGATTTATCTATTAAACAATTTTTGGGGGCTTGGTCGTTAAAATCCAAAAATAATATTTTAAAAGTTGTAAGAAATCATTCATAAATTTATCTAATCTTTTTTCTTTATGAAGAATACATTAATTCATACATCCATTCAATTTTAACTAAAATTTAATCATACATTTATAGATTGAACGAGAAAATTTAGAAGTCATGAAAACTAACCCAAGATGTTGACTCCCAAGTTGGAATTTAAGATTAATCATTGGTCACAATTTCTTTGATTTTATCTTTAAACCCAATCTGAAGCAGGCATGTGACATCCTACCCACAGGTAGCATACCTTCACTGTTTTTCACCCATTTCCAGCGGATGCAAGCAACGTGACCGGATGAGGCCCTTCAACAGACATACGCCAGCCGTTGCATCTCATCAAGACACGGCAAATTGACTGAGTATATATAAAACCAAGAAAGTGATTGACTACTTTCTTTGAGACTGGGCAAAAATCATGTGTCGAGCGTTGCCACTCATGATTATAGTAGGCTGGACATAAAGGGTAATTTTTATAAGCGCCCATGAATTTTAATAAAACCGCATTTGGCACCGAATAACTTTGGTCTTACATGTAAGGGTACCCGTAAATTTTGCTAGCTTGTCTTTTAGGATACCTTGACATTACAAGTCATTAGGAAATGACCATTAAACTAGTAAATATTGTTAAAACTGAGCTAAATTGATGAAAACTTATAATAAAAAGTAAAAATTTATGAAATTCAAAAACCAAGGGGCACTCATGAAAATTAAGATTATCCAAAAAATACTATATAAGCATGATAAAAGCAGTTAAACATTTTATTATACAAATTTAAATTATGTAAAAAAATAATCTATGTATTGATATTGATGTGAAAAAATAGATAGTGTGCGAAAATATTTATTCTTATATACTTTGCATAATTAAGCATAAAATTATTTTCTTCCCATCAAATCTAATTTAAACTGATATCTTAAGCTTATTTCGCAATACAGGTGCAACATGGGTCTAGTCAACCCAAACCCCAACTATCCCGACTCAAGTTCCAAGTGAGGTGGGATCCCTCTTTTAGAGTCTAGGATTGGGTTGGGATGAGTTGAAAAATAAATTTGATTTAGAAATTAGGTTTTAGTTGAGTTAACATAGCTACAACCTGATTAACTCAACCCTATCTATTTTTATAATTACTAGAAAACTTGTTTAACCCTTAACTGGCCTCCTGTTACTCAAAATAAACGTGTAATTTCAAAACTGATCCCCAACTTCATTTCTAGATTAAAAGTCAGCGTTCTTGTAGACTCTATCGTCATTGCATAGACCCTTGAATATTTATTTTTAACACTAATATATTGAAATGTATCTTTCACATACATTTTTATTACAATTAATATGTTAAATAGTGTATCAATTACAAAAAATTTTAAACTATCCAACAAATAGTCAAATGTATAAATATGAGAAATATCAACGTAAATTGTTAACATCTTACAAGATAGGGTTGGGGTTGGATTGAATGATCCAATCAACTGCAAAGGTTTAGTTGAATTTTTGAAAGTAAGGTTGGGGTTGGGTTGACCCATGGCAGATTTATACTTCTACAATTCACAATTTGTCAAAACATTTTATTGCTATGTGTCCCAGTTATTAAAATTAATTATGGTCAATGATGCGGGGACAAGAAGCAAGCTGTGTTCAGCAACCAGAGTAGTATATCCCATCGGGAAGAAAGAATAGCTTGACCAAGCTACACCCAACGTTTCCTGCCATCTACGCAGAAGATGCAAGCAACATGCCAAAGATGGTGGGTTGTAACCTTTCCTGGATCCACACTCAAGGTTGGTTATAGCTAATTGCCAATATTCTTACAGATATTCTAATCTGTGAACTTGTCTACTTTTTAATAATGCCGAGGCGCTTTTGAGGATAAAATTAGAGCTGGAATGTATTGGATTAACTCTAGATTTGACAGATATGTTCCATATTCACTCTAAAACATTATAACATGGGTTCCACTTCTATGAAACTGGTCCCAATTGTGTAACCTCTTCATTTTCACCAAACATGTTGTTTTAGATGAATCTAAGTCACTCATCCCATTTATTGTTATTTATTTAATTAAGATATCAAAAAATAACCATGATTAATTGGATGTTTTGGTGAGCTACATAAAATGTTTTCTTATCTAGATTAATTATATTTATACGATCACATATTAGTTATAAATATGTATATAATAATTATATATTAATTATCTAAATGTATATAATAAATGTATACGTTTATTATATATTTATACGATCACATATTAATTATAGTCAGAGAGATGATTTTGATAGATGACCAATGGTATTGCTAGGCCAGTGAGATTTACACTACATATAAAGAATTGAATCATCGTAGTGCTTCACGGGAGATCTTCTCCAAAAGTAAACGCAAGGAGGAATTTATGTTGATTTTAAATAAGAAAAAAAGAACTCATATGATTTTTCTTGCGTCCATGGAATAATCAATAACTCTATATTTATAAACTAGCGATGCACACGGATATTGACAATATGCATTGCATAATGTAAAATTTGAATATTTTAATTTGGAATTTTAATAGCCATCACTGGAAATAAAATTATAAATATTTTCGTCATGGCGATCCCTCAATTTTAAGAAATAATTAATTGAGCAAGCTCGCTGTCGTTTAAATTTGGAATATGTGAATTTGAATAACTCTTATAGTTCTTATCACACTCCTGTAATCAAATTAAATGGGACAGAATGAAGTATGAGGTTGGATTTAATATATCAAAACAAGCTAAGAAAAAACCCAAAATAGAATAAAATAAATAAAATGACAAACATAAGCCACACGACAATGAACTATAACAATCTCATCGAACCAAGTGGGACCCACAAATTTGACGGCCGAGATTAAGAAATTCATTTGCCGGAAGAACTAAACTCGAAGATCACCAGCCTAGCCCAACACAAACTCTGGACTTTGGAGCAATGATCGCAACTCCATAGTAGAGCCCCTGATGACGTACCACGGGACTATAGCTATACAGTTTCTGCTTTAAAAAAAATAATTCTGAAAATAATAAATCTGTTTTGCATTAGCAGGCAAAGCAGTTAATCTACGGCTTCGATCTACGGATTTTTTGTGGGAATTTAGCCTCCTTCATTTCTACCTTTTTTTTTCAAGTTTTTAATCAAAAGACAAGATCCTGAACACTAGAAAATATTCTCTTAGATCTACGGCTAGGATCCAAGATATCCAAAGTGTCGTATACGATATGAGATAATATGGAAGAGTTTATCTGCGCTTTTTGTTTTTTTGGTCCTAATCAAACCTGGATTCTCTATAACGCTTTGCAGGCGTGTGGCATGTAGATAATTTATGATTAATCTAATTGCCAAAAATATTTTCAATATTATTTATTTATTAAATGCAAACGAGATTTAACTCAAATGCTAACATAATTCAAGATAAATAAAACTTTGGGGTGAATGTTTTACTGTTCAAAAGAGAGAGAACCACTTTTACTAGATTAAAAAATTAATTTCATTTATTTTATAGTAAAATACATTTAAAAATTTAAATTATATACCCGATATTATATGTTTCCTAAGAATCAGAAAATAATTCAGACAATGAACGTTTTCAATTGATAGTTTTAGTCATTCTTAAATCATTTTAGGGTTCTGTTTAGCATTTTCTAAAATTGATGTAAATAAATAATATTTAAACATTTTAACAGATGATATTAACACTAAATTATATACAGGCCCATTTTTCCAAGATTAAAAGAGAAGCCGATTAGGCTAGAGAAATACTTAAATATAATTATTCACACTAGCCAACTCTCTTGGATTCAACCCAAGCTTGATGAACTCAATCTGAAAATGAGTTGAGTTGGGTTCGACGCTTCAACCCAAACTTCACAAACCCAACCTAAAAATGGGTTGGGCGATACTGGAGAAGTGAGAGAATTGGGTTGGGTTACATTGGACAAGTGGGAGAATTGGGATGAGGAAATTAGTTCAAACCAACCAAACGTAACCTGATTTCAAAATATGCTAAAATTATATCTGCGTCTGGATGCGCACCCAGCTTACCTATTCTCCACATGCAACTCATTTTTATTTACTTTTCATTATAGAAAGCAAATTTTTACTTGCATTTTGCCTAAATAGATTTTTCAAGTTTCAACTCCAGTCATCAGCTCAAAATCAATGAAGACCTAACTTGAGTTTCTTAGATTGGCTTAGGCTTGGATTGATGTACACGGTTTTATTTCAGACTTGTGAGGGAAATCTCACAACTAACTGTATCTGTACAATATGTATTATCTCGAGCATGTTGTTGTCCTCGTCCTAGGATTTCTCCGTTGCACTGCACCAAGCTTGGTCGGAGTGTAAATTTTGAATGATATTGAATCTTACACCAATGCGTGTGAGTCCTATATTTTGGATTGCATCGACACTTGATGAATTGAATCTTACACTAATGCGCATGGGTCTTGCCTTGCACCCAGCACTGGATTCCACTTTCCCACTTAGGGCGGATTAGTTTTAAATGTACTCTCCTTGCTTTTCTTCAGTGATAAACAACATCAGTAAAGCTACCAAAATGTACATGGATGCAGGGAGAAATTAGGCCGAGGACGCGTAAGCTAGTCAAAATTAATTTCGTTCGGTTGGGTGGCCTAGTCATCATCTAATATTCAACTTGTAAAACTTGAAATAACAAAGTTGAACAATTGTAATGACATTAATTTCAAAAGATAACAACAATAACTTCATCTCTACCTTACTCAATTGAAGTGGTTTATGTTCTTATCACTCCAAAACCTAAAGAAAGAGAGAATGAAACTCTATAAGAATTTCACAACAGGATGCAGTGAAAACTTGATAACTACATCTATAGAGAATACATCATAGACTCACTTTCAGATACCTTCTTCAACATCTACCAAAACATGATGAAGACTAAAGAAATTTGGTATGCACTTTAACATAAATTTAATACTGAAGATGCCAACGCTAAGAAATTTCTTATAAGCCAAGCTTTAGATTATTTTATGACTAACAATAAACTAATCCTTGACCAAGTTTATGAGATTCAGTATATCATTAATCAATTAGATAATGAGGGTATCAAGAAGGATAAGTTTATTATAATTAGTTTTATTATTGCAAAACTGTCTCTTCGTTGGAATAACACTGTAAGAATTTTAAGCAAATGAAAGAAAAATGACTTCAAATGATCTTGCTTAGAATTTTTTAAATGAATAAACTTATAGAATAAGAGAAAAAGAAGAGTAAGATCAATTTAAAGCTCATATGGCAGAGAGCCAATAAATAAATAAATAAGGCATTATTATTTTTCATATAGAGGAAGATTTATCTACTTATGAAGAGTTTATGAAATTCGTAAATACTGTTGGAAAGAGGCTATGCAATATGAAATGAATTCAATCATGGAAAATGGTACATGAAAGTTAGGAAAATACTTGGTCCATAACTGAGATATTAGATAGATATGGTGGGATATAGTACTTCAAGCAAGAATTAGTACCATACTCCTCTATTTTTTCTTAACCAACTTAAAAGTAAAACAATTAAAGCCAAGCCATTGTGTTTAAAATCTATGTTCTTATTATCCACAAGAAAAAAGCACCATAGGTTTAAAAATAAAGAAAAAAGTGTATAAAAGCCTTCCTCTACTCGTTCTCCTTGTTGATACTTCACCTTTCTTTCTCCATACTCTTCTTTTTCAAGTTCCCACTTCGATCCTTAACTTTTTTAAGTGCCTAGTAAAATAGAGCAAAAGTTCAAGCAGAAGACCAAGGTCACCACTCACACAGTTGCCTCCACAAAAATGTCAGATGTCTTAGGAGAAAACTTATAAGCCTTCTCTGGCTCTATCAATGCATGTTACTGGCTTATGTTTATCTAAACCAACACAAGTTGTTACATCATTATCTGGACCAACGATAGCATGCACTCCAAAAAATCAATCTTTAGGAGAACACTGCTCAATGCTTGAAGGAATGGTTCAAATTACTTTTCTCAGTTCTATTTTTTGAGAAGAAGATCTAGCATAAATGATATCTTAATTATGGAAACTTTACAAAGAAACATATTAGATAATGCATGTGGAATAAGATTTTATTATGCACAATACCTATGGTGCATGTTCATGACTGTTATCATTATTTTTGAAGCTATTACAATGTTTGCAAGTAGCGACCAAAAAACAAAGCATACACTGTAGATTTCATTTTATTGGTCAGTGTTTGGAACCATTGTAATTTATTTATTTATGGATAGCTACGCTTGGTTTAGGCTACAACATTTTAATGTTGAAAGAAAAAGCAAAACTACCTTGAGAAATGTGTTTATCAACTTAATCAGGACCATGATATCGCTTCGGAATAAGGCTCCAGTTCCAACTGGTAAGATTTATGATAATAGTTTGTAGTTTGCATGGTAGTCATTTGCCTTTTCAGCTTTGTTTAATTTTCATAAAGATAGTTTGATGTCCTTAGTCTAGTTCATGTCTACTTAGTGTAATGTTTTAGATAACTTTGAATTTGAATGAAGAATTTTTTTTTCTTTTCATTTTGGTTATTCCCTTTCATTATTTTGTTTTTAATGGCCGGTTGGAATGGCTGGCTAGAATAGAAAAGGAATGGTAAATGGAAGTAAATAAGTCTATGTTCCATGATGAATGACATTATAGTCTAGCTTTAATATGATAATTAAATCATAGACTCTATTGGTATTGGTGGAGAACACATCATAGACTTACTTTCAGATGCCTTCTTCAACGTCTACCAAAGTGTTATGACGACTAGAGAAATTTGGTATGCACTTCAACATAGATTTAATATTGAAGATGCCAACACTAAGAAATTTCTTATAAGTCAAGTTTTAGATTATTTTATGACTAACGATAAACTGATCCTTGACCAAATTCAGGAGATTCAGTATATCGTTAATCAGTTAGTAATGAGGGTAACAAGATGGATAACTTCATTATAGTTAGTTCTTGCGATTCTGGAACTGTCTGTGGCCCTTGTTGCGGTTGTGATGTGGGGACTGGTTATGGCCTATGATTCATGTGGTTGAGCCACAATGTTACATCTTTAGAGATGAAGACAAAGATTGAGGAATTTTTTAGGAAAGTCAACTTGAGAAACTCCACTTGATATATGTTGATCATGAAGATCATAAAAAAGCATATTTGATCTTTGATATATTTTTTTAATTTATTTTTGAGTTGTGGGAGGTCGGGTGGCATCATGATTATAGAGAGAGGGAAGGATATGAGTATAGTATCATTGGAATTTTCCATTCTGGAAAAGCTTAGTCTGGCGCATTAGAGAAATCCTGGTACGAGAACTGCATTATTCTCGAGATAATCCAGAGGTCACCACTTACATATTCACCTCCACAAACAACTTGGATGTCTTAGGAGAAGACTAATGAGCCCCCTCTAGCTCTATCAATGCATGCTATTAGCTCAAGTTCATCCATACCAACAAAAGTTGTTACATTCTTGTTCAAACAAACAATAGCCTACACCTTAGAAAAACAATCTTTGAGAGAACATCGTTCAATGCCTCAAGGAATGGTTTAGATTACTTTTCCCAGTTCCATTTTTCGAGAAGAAGATCATGGCATAACAGATATCTCAAGTATGGAAACTCCAGCAAAAAACATATTAGATTATACATGTGAAACAAGATTTTATTATGCACAATACCTATGGAGCATGTTCGTGGCTGTTATCATTATTTTTGGAGCCATTACAACAGTTGTAAGCAATGACCAAAAAATAAAGCACAGACTATTGGTTGCATTTTATTGGTTAGTGTTTGAAACCATTGTAGTTTATTTCTTTGTGGATAACTACTCTTGGTTTAAGTTGCAACATTTTAATGTTGAAAGAAAAAGAGAAGCTTACTTGAGAAGATAACCCTTTGGAATAGGGTTCTAGCTCTGATTGGCCAGATTTATGATACTAGTTTATAGTTATCATGGTAGTAGTTTACCTTTTTGGCTCTATTTAATTTTCATAGAGATGGTTTGATGTCCTTAGTCTAGTTTGTGTTTTAGTAGTGCAATGTTTTAGGTATAGTTTGATTTCCATAGTCTAGTTCATGTTTTTATAGTCTAGCTTTAATATGATAATTAAATCATAGACTCTATTGGTATTGGTGGAGAACACATCATAGACTCACTTTCAGATATCTTCTTCAACGTCTACCAAAGTGTGATGATGACTAAAAAAATTTGGTATGCACTTCAACATAGATTTAATACTGAAGATGCCAACACTAAGAAATTTCTTATAAGTCAAGTTTTAGATTATTTTATAATTAACGATAAACTGATCCTTGACCAAATTCAGGAGATTCAATATATCATTAATCAGTTAGTAATGAGGGTAGCAAGATGGATGACTTCACTATAGTAAGTTCCAGTGGTGCAAAAACTGGTTGTAGACCCTACTGCAACTGCAATGCAGGGACTAGTTGTGGCCCCTGCTGCATGTGGTCGAGCCCCAGCGATGCCTCTTAGGAGAGAAAGATGAAATTGAGGCATTTTTCAAGAGAGGCAACTTGAGAAACTCCACTAGATATATGCTGATCGTGAAAAAGCAAATTTGGTCTTTGATGTCTTTTTTTTTATCTTTTTGTGATTCGTGGGAGGTCGAGTGTCTCTGTGATTAGAGAGAGAGGGGGGGAAGGATATGAGTATAGTATCATTGGAATTTAACATTTTGGCAAACCCCGGTTCAACGTACAAAAGAAATCCTATTAGGAAAACTGCATCATACTCGAGATAATACAGAGGTCACCACTTACATAGTCGTCTCTGCTAACAACTCAGATGTCCTAGAAGAAGACTAATGAGCCTTCCTTGTGTTTATCAATGAATGTTACTAGCTTGAGCTCATCTACACCAACACAAGATGTTACATCCTTGTCCAGACCAGCGATAGCCTGCACCGTAGAAAATCAATCTTCCAGAGAAAACCACTCAATGCCTGAAGGAATGGTTCAGATTATTTTTCCCAGTTCCATTTTTGGAGAAGAAGATTCTAACATAGAAGATATTCCAAGTATGGAAACTCCACTGAAACATATTAGACAATGCATGTGAAACAAGATTTTATTATGCACAACATCTATGGTGCATGTTCATAGATGTTATCATTATTTTTTAAGTCATTGCAATGGTTGCAAGAAGTGATCAAAAAATAAAGCATAGACTATTAGTTGCATTTTATTGGTCAGTGTTTGGAACCATTGTAGTTTATTTCCTTATGGATAGCTACACTTGGTTTAAGCTGCAACATTTTAATGTTAAAAGAAAAAGAGAAGCTGCCTTGAGAAATGTATTTATCAACGTAATAAGGACCATGATAGCCCTTTAGAATATGGCTCCAACTCCAATTAGTTAGATTTATGATAGTAGTTTGTAGTTTGCATGGTAGTAGTTTACCTTTCAGCTTTATTTAATTTTCATAGAGATAGTTTGATGTCCTTAGTCTAGTTCATGTTTCATTAGTGCAATGTTTTAAGTTACTTTGAATTTGAATGAAGAAAGTTTTTCATTTCATTTTGGTTATTCCCTTCCATTATTTTATTTTTAATGGCTAGTTGGAATGGCTGGTTAGAATAGACGAAGCGTGGTGAATGGAGGTAAATAAGTTTGTGATATACATGATGAATGGCATTATAGTCTAGCTTTAATATAATAATTAAATCATAGATTCTATTGGTACTGATAGAGAAAACATCATATACTTACTTTCATATAGCTTCTTCAACGTCTACAAAAATGTGATGATAACTAAAGAAATTTGGGATGCACTTCAACATAGATTTAATATTGAAGATGACAACACTAAGAATTTTCTTATAAGCCAAGTTTTAAACTATTTTATGACTAACAATAAACTAATCCTTGACCAAGTTCGCGAGATTCAATATATTGTTAATCAGTTAGAAAATGAGAGTAGCAAGATGGATGAGTTCGTTATAATTAATTCTTGTGGTGTTGCAACTGGCCGTGGCCTCTATTGCGGCTATAGTGTGGGGACTAACTGTGACTATTACTGCATGCAATTAGGCAATGATACTGTATCTTTTGAGATGAAGATGAAGATTGAGGTATTTTTCAGGAGAGATAACTTGAGAACCTCCACCCGATATATGTTGATCATCAAAAAGCAAATTTGGTTTTTGATATCTTTCTTTTTTTTAATTTTTTGAGTCATGGGAGGCCAAGTGGCACCATGATTAGAGAAAGAGGGAAGGATATGAGTATAGTGTCATTGAAATTTTCCATTCTACCAAACCCTGGTTTTGCACACTAGAGAAATACTTGTACGAGAACTGTATTATGTTCGAGATAATCCAGAGGTCGCCACTTACCCACTCGCCTCCATAAAAGACTCAGATGTCCTAGGAGAAGTCTAATGAGTGTTGTTTATCTCTATCAATGAATGTTACTGACTCAAGCTCATCCACACTAACACAAGCTATTACATCCTTGTCCAGACCAGCGATAGCTTACACCTGAGAAAATCAATCTTCGAGAAAACACCTCTCAATGCTCGAAGGAATAGTTCAGATTAGTTTTCTTAGTTCCATTTTTGGAGAAGAAGATCCTGGCATAGCAGTATCCCAAGTATGGAAACTCCACAAAGAAACATATTAAATAATGCATGTGAAACAAGATTTTATTATGCACAATACCTATGGTCCATGTTAGTGGTTGTTATCATTATTTTTGGAGCCATTGCAATGTTGTAAACAGTGACCAAAAAATAAAGCATAGATTATTGGTTGCATTTTATTGATCAGTGTTTGGAACCATTATAGTTTATTTCTTTATAGATAGCAACATTTTAATGTTGAAAGAAAAAGAGGAGCTTCTTTGAGAAATGTGTTTGTTAATATAATCATAACCATGATAGCCCTTTGAAATAGAGCTCCGGCTCTAACTAGTTAGATTTATGATAGTAGTTTATAGTTTGCATGGTAGTAGCTTGCCTTTTCGGCTCTATTTAATTTTCATAGGAATAGTTTGATGTCCTTAGTCTAGTTCGTGTTTCATTAGTGCAATGTTGTAAATAACTTTGAATTTCAATGAAGAGGTTTCTTCTTTTCATTTTGGTTATTCCCTTTCATTATTTTGTTTTTAATAGGTGGTTGGAATGGCTGGCTTGGAATAAGTCTATGGTCTACATGCTGAATGACATTATGGTTTAGCTTTAATATGATAATTAAATCATAGATTCTATTGGTGTTGGTAGAGAACACATGATAGACTCACTTTGAAATACCTTCTTCAACATCTACAAAAACATTATAATGGCTAAAGAAATTTGGGATGTACTTCAATATAGATTTAATACAGAAGATGCCAACACTCAGAAATTTTCTTATTAGTCAAGTTTTAAATTATTTTATGACTCACGATAAATTGATCCTTGACCAAGCTTATAAGACTCAGTATATCATTAATCAGTTAGAAAATAAGGGTAGCAAGATAGATGAGTTTATTATAATTAGTTCTTGTAGTACTACAACTAGCCGTGGCCCCTCCTGCGGTTGTGGTGTCGAGACTAGCCACTGCATTATGGGGAATTGTGGCTCTACCTCCATGAAGATGAAAATGAAGACTTAGCCATTTTTCTTGAGACAAAACTTGAGAACACTTGATATATAGTGGGAAAGATTTGATTTGATATCTATTCTTTTGTCTTTTTGTGAGTCATGGGAAGCCAGGTGGCATGATGAGAGAGGATGAGAAGGACAAAGTATAGTTAGAAAAAGTGGTAAATACATAATTTAATATACCATTGGAATAAGCGACATTTTAATCAAAAGCAAATTGGTTGTATCTGTCACTTTATAAATGGGGTAAAAAGCAAGCCACCTACAGTAGATTTAAATCATTACACCTACTTAAAAATTGTAAAATAAAATATACACTGTTCATATTAAAAATCACTGAATTGGAAATTTATGTGAGCTACAGTAAAAAAGAATAATGTAAAATGAAATACTTACTTTAAAATTCATGATACAACCCTTTTTTATTAAAATAATTTAAATATTCACTTATCTAATCAATAAACATGTATTTAATGATTTAAATTATAAATATAATATAATACAAATAATCTACCATCATCAAATAATTTCATCAGTGAAAACATCTTTCTCCACATATTTCTTTATTGTGGCCAACACTAATGTTTGATTTGAGTAATTTCTGATATGAATAGTGTATATTATATCTTGTAACTTTTGAATAGATGTGATGATCTTAACTTTTTCACTTCCTATTTTAACCCTTATAGGACAAGAAATTAGCCACCGCAGGCTCACCCAATTGGCTATTCAGCGTTAGTTGCGGAGTTAGTTGTAGATGATCCGCATCCTCCCACACCCGCTAGTTAGTTAATTGGTTAGTTTATTTTTAGTATGACTTTCTCGTTAAGCCTCACTTGTAATGCAAAAGTCCTTTTCGTGATAGCAAATAGTCGATCTCTTCTAAAATTGTGTACCAGCATTTTGGTTTATAAATTAAATTAGTACAAAAATGATATCAACGTTTTTTGTGACATTGTTTTATTATTAGCCTTTTTGGGTTCATTCGTCAGAAGGTTTCCTTCTTCGCCATGGAGCCCCTGCAATTATAGGAAAAGCCTCATCGATACCTAAAGGAGCAATCCCTACAGGAATGAATCAGTATCGGCGCTTAATTAGAAGAAAGGTACCTATAGGTGAGGGAGGAGCTTGTCTGATATAGAGAGAGGGGAGATTCCATGTCGCCAAGAGATGTGTAGGTTTGATATGGTGGGGATTGGAGGTATCCCTTTGAGGGGAGTGTCTCAATAGTTACGAGGGATTCAGGGGATTCATAGGAGCTAACGACTTCGACCATCTCTCTTTCATATGCAGGGTTGAATCGCACAGGAAGAGTAGGATGTATTCAAAGATCGGTCTATAAATTAGGGGGCCGATTCACCTTGTTTCTGTTCCCATATTGCCTAACCCTTGCCAAGGTTTAGGATTAACATTCCTTATCTATTTCTACTACCAAACCACTTAGATGAGTCAGAACTTTAAACAAACCTTTTGATTTCAAATCTTGCTACACCATCTATTCTACTCAAGATGCATATCAAAATGGAAAGAAAATGATCACAATCTATTCTACTCAAGATGCATATCTACAAATAAAAAGAAAATGGAACTAAGTTTGCGAAAGAGAAAAAATGGAAAACACGAGTGTTGTACCCTCCTCTATTTTTTATCATCTCAAGCAAACTAAACTAACTTCTTGATTACAAATCTCGTTGCACCCATCTATTCTACTCAAGATGCATATCAAAACTAAAAAAAAATAAAGAAAAGGGAAAAGTGTCTCTTACATCAATAAACAATTAAGCAGCAAATGAAGCTCCAAAGAAAATAATCTCTGCAAGGTTTGGATGGCTGGGCAAAACGAAAAGGTTTGGATGGGTACAAAATAGATTGCAAGCAGCTAAGAGAGAGTTTGGAAGAAATGGGAGAGAGGAGAGACTGACTGTCGTGGAATGCTAAAATGAAATTAATTGACCTCTAAAATGTAATGCTAAAGTCGTAAGCACACAAACAAAAAATAGAAGAAATATATACATTCCACATATTTCAATATGGGAATCAGACAACTAAAGCATAAACAACACCTAAATAGACCAAAACACTATAATCACATAAGCTTGAACACAACAGAATATCAACAAGGAAACTAAATCCTAGAACCCAATAGACCATCGACAAAAGCTTCAGACAAGTTTTAGCCTAAGAGACTACCCAAAAAACTTTATTAAAAAAACTAGAACATAAATAATACATTGAATACAGAACATCAATAAAAAAAACTATAACATAAATGGCACATTAAATACAGAATATGAATCCGAAAGTTAAAGCATAAACAATACATTGAATATAGAGCATCAATAAAAAAACTAGAACAGAGACAACACATTTAATATAGAATATCAACCAGAAAACTAAAACATAAATAACACATTGAATCTAAAACGTTAACCAGAAAACTAGAACATAAATAGCACATTAAATACAAAATATGAATCCGAAAGCTAAAGCATAAACAATACATTGAATATAGAGCATCAATAAAAAAACTATAACATAGACAACACATTTATTATAGAATATCAACCAGAAAACTAAAACATAAATAAAATATTGAATATAAAACATTAACCAGAAAACTAGAACATAAATAGCACATTAAATATAGAATATTAATCAAAAAACTAGGACATAAATAATATATTGCATACAAAACATCAATAAAAAAAAACTAGAACATAAACTATACATTGAATAAGAACATCAACCAAAAAACTAGAACATCAACTAGAAAACTAAAACATAAATAAAATATTGAATATAAAACATTAACCAGAAAATTAGACCATTAATAACATCTTGAATACAAAACATCAAACAGAAAACTAAAACATAAATAAGACATTGAATATAGAATATGAACCAAAAAACTAGAACATAAACAATGCATTGGAAACATTTCATCAACTAGAAAACTAGAATTAGAACCTAAACAGATCAAAAAGCTAGGATTAGACAAGCTTGAACCCAACAAAATACCCTCAAAAACTTCAAAAAAACTTGAACCCAATAGACTACCCACGAAAACTTTAGATAAGTTTGAACTTAATAGACCACCTACAAAAACTTTAATGCACTTTATCCTAATAGATTTCTCAAACATCAGGTGAGGTAGTTGCTACATGTGATGTGTTGGCCCTTTCATGTTGATATTCCTGAAAATGAAGGTAAACCCCTCATAATCTGGAATGTAAATAGACCAAAAAACTGAAATTAGACAAGCTTAAACCTAACAAACACCTTCAAAAACTTCTGACAAGCTTGAAGCCAATAGATCACCCACAAAACTTTAGGCAAGTTTGAGCCTAATAGACCACTCACAAAAACTTCAATGCACTTTATCCTATCAAAGTCATTAAACATCAAGTCAGGTAATTGTTATATTTGCTATGGCGGCCCTTTCATGTCGATATTTCTGAGAATGAAGGTAAACCCAAGCTAATGATGGGATAAACCATGTTACCATAGAACATAAGGATACTAGTAGTGGAACTTTATCAACCTTACCATTTGATTTTCTTATCCCATAAGGGTTGTGAACAGTGACAGTAGAGAGAAGAGTAATAGATAGCTGGTGGCAAAAAGTGGCATGATTTGACAGCACTCACCATAAGTAGGCACTAATAAAATATAAAATAAGTATAGTCTCTTATTTTTAAAAAACATTTGCTTAAAGGTAGAGTGTATAATTGCTTAAAGGACGGTGACTTTGTAACTTATTTTTTGTAAATTAGGTATTCATATTTCAATTATTTTAATTTATTTTCTTTGTTGCCCCTCCTTTTCTATTTTTACCCAAACAAACTTTAGTCAATTATTCTATTATAAATATAATGGCCTAGTCCTTATATAATATTCAACTTATGAAACTTAAAATATCAAAGTTGAACAATTGTAATGACATCAATTTTAAAAGATGACAACAATAATTTTATTTCTACCTAATTTAAATTGGAGTGGTTTATATTCTTATCACTCTAAAACCTAAAGAAAGGGAGGATGAGACTCTACAAGAATGCCACAAGAGGATGCAATGAAAACTTGATAACTACATCTATAGAGAACACCTCAGAGACTCACTTTCAGATGTTATGTTTTTTATATTTTTTTAATAATTCTTGAGGGTTGGTTTGGTTTAGATACTTAATACTTTGAACCAAACCTACCCTAAAAATGAATTTTGGTCAAGAAGGTATAAATCGAACCTACCCTATGGGTCAGGAAAATTGAATTGAACATGCAAAAAATTAGGTTGGTTTGAGTTCAATTCATGCGTACCATACCCAAGTTCCACCCCTAGTTGTTATATGATTAATAATTCAAAATAAAATTAAGATCAAAAGCCATTGCATAGATGCAATATGCCCTTCATGATGTATATGTGGCTGTGAAAGTGGGCCTCGTGTAAATAGCAAACGATATACCTGATTAGATTGTAATTGAAATGGATAATCTAACGAAGTTATTAATTGGCATCTAAAAAAATTAGCATCTAACCATGCGCGTTTATTATCTAGGATCAGCTGAAAGCTTTTCATTTAGAAGGCAATCTTTTTAAGAAAGTTCCGACAAGCATTCGTTGGGTTATCAGAACCTTTTTTGCCTACCTATTGCGCGTGAAAGTTGTTCTTGCATGTCTCCTCATAGATTTATCATTTACAAGTGGACATTTTTAGTTATAGGTTTGCATACCTACTTGGTCAGGAGTGGTCTAGGGCCTGTTTTGAAGTTAGCCCAATTTCAATGGGTTTGGCATCCCACCATCTCTGCTCCATAAATATATCATTAAATGCAACTTATCTTAAGTGGAAGTTGAATATTTCCCCCGACTTTTCTAAATTACGATCTAAACATGTGGCACATATGATTCTTGTCAAATCTTCTCATCCTAAAAGCCCCACGCAGGAGCAAGATATCATTGTTGGAACTTGCTTTGTAGCCGGCTCCATATTCCTATTTGTTCCATATAGGACGGTTTATCTATTTCGTCACTATTTATTTTATCGCAATATTATTCTCTGTATTCCTGGCATGTTTTCTTATTTTTCTTATTTTCTTAATCTTTTTTTTCTTATTTGTTTTCCAACCAATCAGGGTCACAACTGTGCCTGTCCACATAAACAGAGGGCAGCATACCTGATCTGTGGCTTTCATCAAAGAATGATTAGAAAGGTTTTGATGGTGTAGTAGCATGAACTAGAAATGGCAAAAGCAAATTCTGCAGCTTGACGAATGTTCTAGTTCGGGCAGCACAAGCAGGGAACAAAAGACATCCTCACCCAACAGAGGCAGCAATCTCTGCTCATCTTTCCTAAGTTCGGCATGATCCAAAACTACCTTACGACCGTCCGCTATCAACAGCTTTGCCAGGTTGGGCCCCACATCAGCGCCCCTATCCTTCAAATGACGGCGGAATGGCGGGGTAGCAGGCTGGATCTTCCCCATGGCGTTCATCAAGAGCGACCAGGGAAATATAGGCACGTATCTTCAAATCGGGACCAGGCACATTGTTTACGTCAATGCCCCTGCGGAGCCGCTGATGAAGACGCTGCCGCTGATGCTCCCATGGATCCGCTTACGCCGCTGATGCCCCTGCGGATCCGCCGATGAGGACGCTGTCGCTAAGGCTCCTGCGGATCCGCCGATGAGGACGCTGTCGCTAATGCTCCTGCGAATCTGCTGATGAAGACGCTGCCGCTAATGCTCCTGCGAATCCGCTGATGAAGACGCTGCCGCTGATGCTCCTACGGATCCACTTACGCCGCTGATGCCCTTGTGGATCCGCTGATGAAGACGCTGCCGCTGATGCTCCTACGGATCCGCTTACGCCGCTGATGCCCTTGCGGGTCCGCCGATGAGGACGCCGCTGATGCTCCTACGGATCTGCTTATGCCACTGACGCTTCTGCGGATCCGCTCACAAGGATATCCCTACGGATCCGCATACGAGAATCACCGAGCGAACATCATAATGTGAGGAACTCACGCGTTGACTCCAAATTCGGCGGCTCGATGTCTGGCTGCTGACAGTGATACGAACGACGGAGTCCGACAGGCAGCGGGCCCCTCTGGGTAGCGGCGATGGCCGCACGACGCGGGAGGAGACCCTAAAAACATCGGCGCGATGCAAGAATCCCGATGAATGGATCCGATCAGGCATCCGGCCGCCGGCCAGCGAGGTCGCACGCCCTTTTGGCGGCCAGCACAAGGGACCCGCCCGACGATGACAACCCATCTCCGCCCACCAAACTGGAAGTTTGGTGCGATAAAATTGATCCTGGCCATGTGGCCCGGTCTGATCGGCCGTCTGGTCAGCCGGGACCGTCGGCGGAAGCTTGTAGCGGCCACAGCAACGTTTATGTAGCTGAATGTCTGCAGCGGACGGCTGCCCTGTTCCGTGGCAGCCACGAACAGGGCATCCGACTGCAGATGGTGACGACACCTGACCGACGGGGCAGCGGCGTCTCGCCGCCTGCTGCAACGGCAGCCTCCGATGGACGACATCGATGCACAGCCAGCGGTCACGACGGGCAGCTGACCCATCACGCAGTAAACAGAATTGTGAGCAGGTGCCCACACTAAGAGCGCCAGCATGGCGCGCAGCTAGTTGCCA
>JAYJMB010047618.1:10470-30270 GCA_036873735.1 Pouteria campechiana
CCCTTGGGCTTTGCAGACCACCCCCCCCCCCCCCCCCCTCTCTCTTAGATGGTAAAATTGATTACACTTGCTCACAAACTATTGGACCTCTGGCATGTTAATGGAGTAATCTTTTCGAGAATCCCCAATATTGGTGTGCATTGGTGAGGAAGTTCCATCAGTTATAGTTGTTAATGAGATTCTCTGTGGTTGGAACTAAAATCAGCTGAGCTTTTGAGCCATGATTCATCGCTAACCTGCATATAAATGAATGTTGCCCTGTACAACCCGCTTTTTAATTAAGCTAGTTTGATGTACTGTGTAAATAATTTCCAATTTTCTGTGGTTGATTTTATAACTCAATGGTAAATGGGTTCATTTCAAGATCAAGGTGTCAGCTGACAATCAAAAGAGAAGGTATATTATAATTTGGAATCACCAACTTGTCTTACGTGTTTTTAGGTGTTAGCAAACTTGGTTTTTGGTTCACTGTTATGTTTCTACATCAGTTTATTTTGTGCAGCCATCTTATCTCTCCTTTTCATCTTGAAAGAGATATCAGGTACAGGAAGTGAAGAGACAGATCTTAGCAGTTCTGAGGGAGATGATTCATCATGGATCTCCTGGTTTTGTGGGTTGAGAGGAAACGAACTTCTCTGTGAAGTTGATGAGGACTATATACAAGATGATTTCAATTTATGTGGACTTCAAGCGCTGGTTCCTTATTATGATTATGCCTTGGACATGATATTAGACAACGACTCCCTGAGTGGTATGCTCTAACATAGCATCCATTCAAAACTGTTTCATTTACTTCTTGCATCGGTCAAAGTTCAAACAAGTTATAACTGACCAAATTATTGTTGCCTTCATATAATTTCTTCTCGCAATTTTCTAACAAGTGACAATTTGCCAATTTATTATTGCCTTTTGTAAAGTTAACCATCATCATCTAGGTCCTTAATTCCTCTTTATCTCTATCCTGCACATGGCTGAACTACACTAATTTAGTCTTCTTATCTTCCTACCTATTGGTGCTCTGTTAAATGCCCTTGAATGTATTTATTTCTATTTTTGTGTGAAGTGAATTTGCACCAGTGTTGGCATTCTCACTGATAATATGGACAAATCACTGATAATTATTGTTTTTAACAGTAGAGTTATTTATCTGTAGGTAAAATGAAAAAAAAATTGAATATTAGGTCACAATGGGGATAAATTCATGATAAATATTGATTTATGGCAGATTTATCCCCTTTTAAGTCAATTATTGGCAAAAAATAAACAAAAGTTGATTCGCACCTGAGGTAGACAAGCACTGCCTTTATATCACTTTTTTATTTTGTTTGAATTTTTAAAAGCCTCCTTTATATGTTCCATGCTTCCGTCAGAATGTTTTCAACTGATCTGTTTAGGCACTTCCTAGGAGCTGTCGCCATAGCTGTTAAACAACAATCTACCCAATTGAATTGTTGACAGGCCTTCTTCACTGCAGAGCAGCCCACCTCTCCTGTAGTACTGTTGACAGCGTTTATGACCACACAACATGTCTTTCTGTGTTAATGAATTTTCTTCTCTTTTTCAGTGTTCTGACCACAAAAAATTGATTAATGAGATCCTTTGCATGGACCATCCAATATGTGTCTAAAATTGTATGTAAGTGAACAAGTTTAATATTTAATGTCTAACATGTATGCGGTTTATCTAGATGTTCATTATGTTTGAGCCAGGATCAATACAGATAACCTATTTGGTGTCTATATTAAAGATTTAATTTTTTGAAAATAAAAATCACAACACAGATCAACTCTTATGTGCTCCATGCTATGAAAATTATGCTGAGCTGATCTTGAAGTTCTAAGTTCTCCTATATTTTATTTGGATATATCTTTATTGGTCTAAAAAATATAAGATTCAATGAGATATATATATTTGTTATTATTAATTCTAAAGTTTTATTTAATTTAGCAATAAAATTGGGTGATACTGGTGATAATTATTGGCGATAAACACATTTTATCTCTTATCAAAGATAGTGATAAATTTATATTTATCAATGAAGTGAACACTGATATCCATATTATAAAAAATTCTCTGATACATTTTTAATCCACCATGTTACGGATGAGTAAGATCATCACTATTTTCATGCACAAGGTGCTGTCTTTCTTTTTCTGACAGATTGTTCTCCAAGGAAGCAGTACTTCTGAAATAATAAAGTTTTGCTTTCAAATTGGGATCTCTGGCATTAGTGTTATATGATTGAAGCATTAGGATTCTCTGTTCTGAGAGGGGGTGCTACTCTTTGCCCTGCACGAGTGCTTTTATAGAACACATTTCCTTATTCACAGGAATGAGGTCTTGCATGGGTAACTTGTGTTTGTTCCTTTTAGGATTCTCTCTGTTCTGAAAGGTGGTGGCCGCCTTTTCCTTGTAGGAGTACTTATCATAGAATGCATTTCCTCATTCACAGGAAAGGGGTTCTGCAGGTGTAACTTTTGTTTTCTTCTTTTATGAAACTCTTTATTTACTTGGTAGTTTTATAATCAGTTGTGTCTCTCGTCTTTTTGCATACAAGTGCACATATCCATAAAAGGGAGGCAGACATGCGCATGGTTGTAAGGTCAATTTACCTACTTATTCCAAGTACTGAAGGAATTGGAAAGACTTCATATCATCATCATCTCTTTGTTTTTAGTCCCTTCTGTTTCCTGTTCTTAGGAGTTAGGACACGCATCTCATCTGTAAACTTTTCTCCGACATGTTTGTTTAGGGTGAGTTTGGTAAGAGGGAAACAGTCAAAAAAAATTTCCACTCTTTTCCACATCATCACCTCTTCCAATGTGATGTGACATACTAACTGCCTAACAATACTAATTTTTCTCATTACTACCTATATTTCCAATATTATCTTCATATTTTCATACAAAAAGCCTATCCATTTTACCTTTATTCACTTTATTTCTAATCATAATTCTCATTACTTCACATCATTCTCTCTCTTTTCCTTCACTTTTTTAGATTTCCTTTTTTCCTTCTTTTCCATCCCTTTTCCCTCTTACCAAATGCGCCATTAGTTCTTGTAGAAGCTGTAAATATAAATAAAACTCTTGTTTGCCTTTTGGGTTGTTTTAGGTGAGATTGAAGGTGATGAACACACAGAGATTGAATCTGCAGCAGAGCTCTTGTATGGGCTTATACATGCTCGGTATATAGTAACTACGAAAGGGTTAAATGCTATGGTATGTTGCCTCTTTCTCAGGTTTGTCATTCAAACAATCTCCATAATGGTGTTAACTAGTTCTTGGTTCTTTTTTCTTGTTCTTTTCTTTGCAGCATGAGAAGTATAAGAGAGTAGATTTTGGAAGGTGTCCTCGAGTGTTTTGTGGAGGGCAGCCATGCTTGCCTTTGGGTACATCAGACATCCCTCGAAATGGCTCTGTGAAAATCTTTTGTCCAAAATGTGAAGATATATACATTCCTAGGTGCAAGTACCAGTGCAGTATCCTTTTATCTTGTGCTTTATTCTGTTACTGGAACTTTTTAAACAACATTTTCAGTGAAAGATTTTATTTTAATTTTTTAGTTACTTTGTGAAGGAAATTCTATTCATAACAAGGCTATCAAGGCACTCTAATGCACTTTCATCCTAATTTCATTACTTCTTTATTTTTCTTTTTTCTTGAACTAAGACATTTTTCTGTGAATCCTTACCCTACCCACATTATGTTTTTTGCATATATGGAATTACTTGGACATGCATGAGGTGGAATGGACTAATTCATTTATATTGATTGATATGAAGGAAATAAATTTGAGCAGCTGATAAATGATATTATCTGTTGCTTTATCAATTTGGTCTACTGCTGCAATTTTGTAAATTACATGATAAAATCGTGGAGACTCTAAAGCTGTTGATATATTATTTCCTCCTGATGTTTACATGGCAATATCTTTAGCTTATTTATAAGGAAAATTATATCTTTTGAAATTGGTATTGCAGTGTCTCATTTTTCATTGCTTCTCTGTTCTTGTGTTTTTTGTTTTTTCCTTTTTCTTTTTAGTAAGAATTATAGCAGAGACTTTTTCTTTGGATAACATGAGCTAGGCATTCCATGAATTTGTAATTTTGTTGTTTTGGTGACGTTTACATCCTACGCATGACATCCCCAGGGTGGGCACATGCTGTGGAATTTGTGGGATGGATAGTTTTGACCACATGTTTAGATAATGATGACATTGGTTGTTCAATTTCACCTGCGTGTTATGTGAGCAATAGCATCATGTTTAGAAATTTAATTTTATGCTGTGTTGTTTATTGACTGTGCCTTGGCTCTTGGGCTTTAGGTTCCTTTTCCTGAAGATTTTGTGAAGGAGTATTGGGTTCTGTTATTGCTGTATGGTCTTTGTATTCCGGATTTTATGGCATCGATTGGTCATTTTCTTAATAAGACTGGTAGAATTAGGTAATCTTCTAGTGCAAGAAACACTTTTGTGAATCTATTGTAACAATCCCATTTTCTGGATGTGTATAAGATTGTTTGCCTCAGAAGAAAAGCTTATAATCATGTGAAAATGGCTTGAATAGCTCTTGGTGTGTTCTGTTATGGATTTGTAGTGTTCTTACCATACCTGATATATCTCCATCCTTCGGTCAAGGTAATGGTCCATTCGTAGCCTAGTTCCCTGTTCCCCATATCTGCAGGCAGAATGAAGAAAAAGAGAAAAAGGAAAGGTTCAGATGTCCAAATCATGGAATAAACTTCTTTAGGTGTTACATTTTATTTGATATGTTGTAGAGAAGGACTATGGATCATAATTGTTTGCTGAAGGATGAGTGACCACCATCTCCAACTTGCTGGCCCAAGATTTTTGACGAGATCTTATCAATAATTCCATGAAAAAAAAAAGCACTCCTGGCCAGTGAGAAGAAAGCTAATTGTCTTTTCTGAAACCTCCTCCTGTTTGAATGAACTTGCCTACATGAGAATGTATCTTGGGATGTTAATCTTATAGTTCAGCTTTTGAGCTGAGCTTCTTTGCTATTATAACAAGTGATGCTAGATGCTTCAAGACTAAACCTTCATCTCTTCACAGGTATTAAATAAAAATCCATCACAGTGAGCATGCTTGAACCATTCCTATGGTTACATAAGGAACATGGCCCATTTTCAATATTGGAAGCTAATATACATAAGGAACATGGCCCACTTTCAACACTGAAAAGCTAATGTAAATCTTTTCTAATAATAAATCTGCTTCAGGTTTTACCTTTTTATGTTCAATTCCCTCATATGTTTTTCTTTGCAAAAGCTAACAGTGAAAGGCCTGTAGGTGTTAAAAACCCAAGTCAACAATTCCCAACATTATGCAAGTGTTGCGTTTGTGCTTTCTTAATGAACTGCTTGTTCATGCAAGGTGTTCAACCCTACATATTTAAGGGCTATGCCTGGAGCACCATTTCCTGCCTAGATGAAGTTGCTGCTGCTCTGTATCATTTAGGTTTGTATATCTAATACCTGACATTCTAACTACTGAGGAATTTGAAAGTTTCCTGAATGATTCTTAGGAAAGCTTCCTGAGTAATTGTCAGTTGTGCTCCACTATGTCCCTGCAAATATCTCACCTAGGGTTACATCCCTGAAAATTTGGGCTTAATGCAAAATGACATTTCTGAGTGAAGTTCTACCATGGCTTTTCATTTTATATTTCCAGTAAACATCACTGGATGTGCCACACTGATAAATGATTGCTTTAACTAGAAAAGCAATTTTTACTAAATGGTGTGGGGCCTCAAACATGGGTGTGCTATACAGCTGTTAACTATCACAAAAATTCCCAACATTGTGTAAACTAAATATCTATATTTATGTGACTTTAGAAGACTGCTTATTTAGCTGTCTGGAGGATATATCATGCATGTTATTCTTTCTTTAGGTTTCTTTCAGGCTTGGATTATGGTTCTTTTCTCTCTCTTCTGTTTCTTCTTGACATTTGGCTCAGATATGGATGGTGCTTACATTGGGACAACATTTCCACACTTATATTTGATGACCTACCCTTCTGCAAAACCGGTGAAGCCAGTCCAGGCTTATGTACCACGGGTTTTTGGATTCAAGTTGCACAAGGGTTCCAGATGACCCATATCTTGGTGGCAGCCATGAATTCCTTAGCATACGCCTTGGAAGGAGAAAATGCGGCTGCCTTTGTGGGATCACTGCTGCTTTACAATATGAGCTGGTTGGAAAGGCCTCTGTTCATTCCAGCTTCCCCATTATCGGTTGTTTAGCAGCATCTTGGTTCCTTATCTCTAGATGCTATCCTTAATTGACGTATGACATAATATCTGTGAAGAGAACACACCAATTTTATATTCAATGCAATTGGCGAATCACGTTCAGCCATGGAAATTGAACCATTAATAGCATTGCTTACATGGGTTAGAAGCAACTTTACTCCTGTAAAGATTGTCACGTATTCTGTCCAAGGCTCATATCAACTTACCGAACGTATGGGAGTCTTCTGTGCTCAATAATTTGCCAGAGCTGACTGTTTAATTCAATGCATAACATTGACTATAGTGGTCTATGAATCAGTCGTGTATGAATCGAGACCAGTAGATTTCAGCTATTCAAGAGGTGGAAATTTTGTTGCTGCAATATACTGGCATTTTATGTCTGCCGGAATTATAGTGCATGTGTCCTTTCTTTTGGTCTACTTGCGGCTTAAATCATCTACGGTGGATGATCAGCTCTAAGTTACTTCGTCAGTCTTAGGATCACTTTTTTTGCCAGAATTTTTAGCCTTTTGGATCGGCAACTTGTGCTGGAAGCAGTTGATTTTCTGAATTATGTTACTTCCTGCACTCGGCGGAGATTGATTTAGCAGTGTCTTCCTCAGAACAATATATTCTTCAAGACAAACTTACAGCGTTTATGGTTTTATTAATATGGCAGTCTCAACAGTATCTTGAACTGCACTGGCGTTGGTTGACAGCATCCTACGGTGGCCAGATAAGTATCCAATCCAGGCCCTTGAGTGGGAGCAGCTTCAAATCAACCATCGAAATACAGACAGCAACGCACAATCTCATGTTCATCCTGGGCACCTACGGTGAAAAACAGATTTTAATCCTCGATTAAAGAACCATCTCCCGTTTTTGGGTGGATTAATCACACCACCTTTTGGAGACAGAACTCAGAAGACATGACCCTGAGGATTCTTTTACCAAGCTTCCGCAAATACACCTGCCGACAGTCATAGAGAGAGATTGCATGATAAAAAGGAGGGCGTTGACATAATTGGACGGAATGGATGGAAATCAACAACATTCTTTTTGGGACCTCCAAGGAGTGGTCCAAAGAATAAATGCTATACTTAAAATCCGTACAATATATACAGTTTCTATAACTTATCACTATACAAAGTGGGAAAAACCCAACCCACATTTGGGCCATATGAATAAAATTAGAGATATACATGAGCCTTACAATGTTGATGCGGCATCAGAGAGGTGGATGGTGTGATCCGACTTATGACTAACAAATGGGTTTCCGGTTGCATCCACATCGACCACAGCAGTGTCACCAGGTTTATACTCACCTGAAAGCATTGCCTCACTTACAACATCTTCAATGTAGCGGGTGACCGCCCTTCTTAGAGAGCGAGCTCCATAGCTCCGGTCATAGCCTTGTTGGCATACAAGATCCATCATTGCATGAGAGACCTCTAGACCAATCCCAAGAGAAATGAGCCTAGCTTTCACCTCCCCCAGCATTATTTTCAGAATCTCGAGCATCTGAAATGGGAACAGAAAATAAAACAGTAAATGAAAGGGGATGTCAAAGCATCTGGAATGCAGACAAAGTTGCCACAAACAATGTTTCATGGTCATTGCCTAAGCTTCATCCAGGTCATTGGAATCAGATATATGAATCCTGTTCTCCCATCTTACCCTGCCATGCACTTTGTCCTCACAATTTCAGAGTTTTTGCAGAAGTTTACTGCTGTCTACCAATCTGATACAACCTTTTTCTATCGAAGCAATCTCATGACGTCATTGTCAATCTTAGCAATTATGGTTCCATAAACTATAGTTTGTTTCTAATCAAGATTTTAGCCAAGTTGATAATAATCAATGATTTGATTAACTAAAAATAAAAAGAGGGCTGGAGACTAGCAATGAGATGAACAAGTATCAATTGCACCATACAATAGCTCATGACATCATTGTCAATCCCAGCAATTATGGTTCAATCAACTAAAGCGTGGTTTTTTAAAATCAAGCAAGCACCAAGTTGATTATATCATTGAGTTGGTTAGCCAAAAGTTGCTTTCATAATTTTTGTAACTTTCGTTTTGGTTTGATTTGTTCAGAAGAAGAAGACAATGTTAGATACATGGCAGGTGAGTAAATGTCTGACCAGAGAGAGAATATACAAAGGAAAATGGTAGATCCATGTAGATATGGCTAGGAATCGCAGATAAATAGTTCAAATCTTTCAATTCTATCATCACCCATGGCAAGAATAGAACCAAAATACCATCATCCAACTAAGATTGATTCTTCAATACATACCTCAGGTTAGACAGGAGAAAATATTGTAGAATCAACCCTTTCAAAGAACTAATAACAAAGCTGATTTCCTTGGAAACCAATATCTATAAATATTTTGAAATTTGCTACTGATAAATATGCCATGGTAACATTTTATTGTGCACTTATTTTGAGATAATGGTGACTAGGGCAATATCATGACAACACAATAAAGAGAAGACTTGTTGCCTACTAATAGATAATTAAGAAAAAAAATAAGACATACCTGGGTCTTCTCAAGGGGCCGGAAAACGACTACCTCATCTATTCTGTTTAGTAGCTCTGGCCGGAAATATGCCTTCAGCTCTTCCATTACCAGGGCTTTCAACCCATTGTATGAACTTGACTCACTGTCATCTTGAAGTAAGAAACCAATTGAACTACGCCTACCCTTGGCAATGGCAGTGGAGCCCACATTAGATGTCATGACAATCAATGTATTTTTAAATGATACCCTCCGTCCCTGTGGAAACAAATATTTAATATGCATCATCTCATCTACCATATCAGGAGTGGCAGCAGGAGAGAGGATTGACGAATAACATGAACCTTGAGCTGAGGATACAAACAACATTCCTGATTATTGACATTGCATACAGAACCACAGATAGATGGTCAAGACTGTCAATCTGATGGGCCACAACAAGGAAGTCTACTCCCAATAAGATCCTTCAGACTCGGATCTTCTCATTCAAATGCAGATAATCACCATGAGTTCTCTTCAGTTAATCATCCATTTGCAGGCCATGAAAGGTCAGTATGAATCCACAACGAAAATGATTATCTAATATCTAGATACTGGTTTGTGGGATCCACTTTGTCAAAATCCAATGCTCTGTGTATCCTCTGGCTGAGACAAATATACATTACTCACGCAAGAATCACCAAAACATGATCAGCATGCCAGAATAAGCTTAGAAGCACCAACCTGAGAATCAGTAAGGTGTCCATCTTCAAAAAGTTGGAGGAGGATGTTAAATATATCTGGATGAGCTTTCTCAATTTCATCAAGCAATATGACTGTGAAAGGTTTTCTCCTCACAGCTTCTGTAAGAGTGCCACCCTCTCCATAACCTACGTACCCTGGAGGAGACCCTATTAGCTTGCTAACAGTATGCCGCTCCATATATTCACTCATATCCAATCGCAGCATGGCTGTCTCCTACAACATCATTTAAAAATAATAATAAATAAATAAATACAACATTGCCATTCTCCATGCCTGCTTCCCTCTGCAAGCTACATTCCAATTCTCACTCAGAGATTTCATTACATATAAAATGCATTTGAACACATAAATGAATCCATGCCAGATATGGTGCAGTGTAGTCTAAGAAGGCTGAAAAGGGAATTGAGCCATTCTCCATGCCCATCTCCCCCTGAAAGCTGTGTTTCAATTCTCATTCAGAAATTTCATTACAGATAGAAATGTATTTGAGTAAATAAATGAATCCATGCCAGATATGGTGCAGTGTAGACTAAGAAAGCTGAAAAGGGAATTGAGACTAAAAGGTAGAGCTGGCTCATCATTGGGAGAAACAGACAATAAAAAAGAAAAAAAAGAAAACCAAAGTAGTCCTAGGGCAATAAAACAACCAATTTGTGAATGTAACACATTATAATCATCATCTTTTCGCCAGTAACTAAAAGCAACTATGTATAAATTGGCTTTGCTTGACTCCAATGAATTTTTTATTATTGTTAGATACTGGATGTGGAAGGAATTAGAAGCTGGAAGAGCAAAAGAAAAAGAAATGCAGCTGTTTGATGATTTAATGCTGCTAGAAACGTCATGATGTGAGCGGTTGACCGAGGTGGATAAATTTTGAAATTTTTATTGCTCCTACCAGACTTGATCCTCCCATCCAAGAGAAGAATATGGAAGATCAAAGCAGGATAACCCAACTCATTAGAAGATTCATGCAGTGCTAGTTCTTAAACTCTTGTCTGAGGAGAGGAAAGAGATAAAAACTCACAGATCCAAAGTATGATGCTGCCAAAGCTTTTGTGAGTTCAGTTTTCCCGACACCAGTTGGGCCACAGAAGAGCATTGCTGCAATAGGCCTGTCAGGGTCCTTCAGACCAATGCGAGATCTTTTCACAGCACGAGAAATGGCATTGACAGCTTCATCTTGGCCAACTACACGTTTCCTGAGCTGCTCATTGAGACCAACCAGAAGCATCCTTTCTTCGGCATTGAGCTGCTTAACTGGGATTCCTGTCCACAATGAAGCAACAGCTGCTACTTCATCTGGTCCTACCATTACAGGCCTGCAATAAGACATAAACAAGATGAACAGGGGATTCAAAGTAATATTATTCAACTGCTACTGCATCCTCTTTTTTATTTCTTTTCCTCTTTTTTTTTTTTTTTTGTTTGCATTAAAAGATTAGAGATGCAACACCGTACCCATCATCATCCAATGCAGAAGGGGTAGAAGGCTCGGAGGAGAGACTGGTGTCACCATCTCTTCTAGTATCACCATCATTTGCACTACTGTCATCCAAGGAGTATTTCATTTTATTTGCTTGGATCTGCAGAATCCAAGCATAAAAATAAGACGAATTTCATGATTCTTGATAGAATCTTCACTTCATCAAGTAATGGTCCGGGGCCTATCAAGCTTTTCATTCAATGATAAAAAGTTCCGTTCATGGTCAACTATTCCTAATAGCAATTCAACCGCATGAAGAATAATAATGAACATCAGGAAGGCAACTCATGAGATTGTCATGCAACCAGTTCAATGAAATGTTTCCCCATTCAAATAAATATGAAACCTGCGTTAATGGTACATGAACATTTGAAATATCTAAAATTTCACATTTAGAAAGAGAACAAAAGGTAGTTACCACTTCATGCATTGCCTGAACAGCTCTAATTTCTTGCCAGTATTCATTTGGTGACCTTGAAAGTATGCATGTCTGTTGTTCTTTCCTCTTCTTGAATGCATCCATACGGGCTCTACTACCCGCCTCATCAATGAGATCGATAGCTTTATCAGGAAGATATCTATCTGCAATGTATCTTGCTGAGAGGTATACAGCTGCATTTACTGCCTCCAAAGTAAACCTACATCTATGATGAGCCTCATACTTCTCACGTAGCCCCAACAATATCCTGACTGCATCCTCCTATGAAACATGACATAAATAAGAAATAAGAACATCAATGAAGAGATATTAGAAGAAGAAGAAGAAGAAGAAGAAGAAGAGAACTACAAAACAAAATGGAATCTAGGAAGTCATTAAGGAACAGAACACAACACTACCTGACTAGGTTCATTTATTATCACACGCTGGAATCGTCGATCTAATGCTTTATCCTTCTCAAAATGTGTCCTGTACTCATCCATTGTTGTAGACGCAATGCACTGGAAGTGAAAATGTCGTGAGCCTTTGTTATAAAAGGATAACATTAGAAAAGGAAAGGTTTCTTGTAGCAAGTGAAGTATATCTGAAAGTCATCTTAACATCTTCCCAAGGAAAACTGCTACTCAAACAGAAAGCTCATCCTGTAGAAACATGTTGGCAGGCCAGATAATCCCATGATCTATAAGAGTACCTGAATTCTCTTTCTTTAACAGCAGTAAGTCCAGTTCTGCTAGTACTGAGGAACCAAACCCACTACTTACTGAAACAAGGTTCACATGGCTTTTGCGGGACAAATGATATCTTAAGTTAGCAACATTGATGTTTGTCGAAAACCTCAGTTATGGTTAGCGGTCAATCTAACACTGGAATCTTAAGACTCTGGTTGAAGTATGCCAACTGACAGGAGTAACTTATATGAGTGAATTCTGCCCCTTAAAAATTGTGTAAACTTGTAGAATGGACTCGATGTAAATGGTCAGTGGTCAAACCAAGACTTGTTGGCATAACTGTTGCACCATCCTTGCTAAAGAAGATAAAATGTTAACCTTTTATACTCCTTTAATGGACTTTTGATTTTCCAGCCAAAAGAAAAAAAAGCAGCATTGAAGCATTTCAGATTAGATCAACTCCAATTTCTTCTCTCATTTTCCTTTCCAAGGGTGACAAAATGAAGATGGCACACTGCAAGAGAATTACTACATTGGATCACAAATAGCATTACCTGTAGCTCACCCCTCCCAAGTGCTGGCTTTATCAAGTTAGCAATGTCAAGACCAGACCCTTTGTTTCCTCTTCCGACTGTTCCAGACCCAATTAGTGTATGAACTTCATCAATGAAAAGAATCACATCACCTGTATTTTGAAGACAACATTATTGGAATGTTTTGCTTGGTTTGAATGGCAAAATTTTTGGATTTTATTGATAAAAGTCTAAAATCTTAAAGTTTCAACTAAACATTTTCAGCTACCTGCTTTTTTCACTTCACTTATTAGGCTAGTCACTCTTGCCTCCAGCTCTCCCCTCTCCTTTGCACCTGCCATTAGTAACCCTATATCCAAGGACATTATTCGTTTTTCCTGCATAAATCAGCAAAGCATAATAAGTTTCTGGAAAATGTAATGTCCTTGACATGGAATTTTAAATATCCCATAATGTTTTGGGATAAATTTTTAAAAAGAAATATAAACAAAAATGGGCACATGTTGCCCATAAAAGAAAAGAAAAAAACACACACCCAAAGAAACACAGGAATTTCTCCATCTGCAATAGAAATGGCGAGCCCTTCTGCAATAGCTGTCTTTCCTACACCTGGTTCACCTAAGAGAATTGGGTTGTTTTTGGTTCGGCGGCAAAGGATCTGAACAACTCTCTGCACTTCAATGTCTCGACCGATTACAGGATCAATATGTCCTTCATGAGCTCGAGCAGTAAGATCCACACAAAATTGAGCTAATATGCTTTTCTCTGCACAAAAGAGTCACCTTGTGAGGGGATGGGGTGTGTGTGGAGAGAGAGAGAGAGAGAGAGAGAGAGAGAGAGAGAGAGAGAGAGAGAGAGAGAGAGAGAGAGAGAGAGAGAGAGGAAAACCTTTGGATTTATCAGGAGACCTTGCCACTGCGGCCTTTCCAGCAGAGGATTTTTCATGCAACTTTTTAGATGCAACAGATGGCTCTCTACCATCCTTGGCAAGCTCCCCTTGAAGCCTAACTATTGCAGCAGATACTAATTGATCTATATTCACACCCAATCTGCAATCATTCACTATAGTTAATACAAGGAACTGTGTAAATAGAAAAGGCTGGTAAAATACATTTCCAGATGAATGCATTTTATTTATTTTCTTCTGAGTAATATTTGCAATTCCCACTAGTTTTTTATAAATTTCACTACGAATGGACAAGACAACAATCTAAAATAAATCTCTGTAAACATTTTCAGGTAAGACAACCTTGACATGTAAGGTTCTCAAGGGTTTCTGTTGGACACATTGCAGCCATGTGTCACACCAAGTTGCATGCATATATAAATATGCAAGGCATCTGAAATGCAAGTTCAATCATTGACTGGAATTTTTTGGAGATAAATTTCAAGTTCCAATATGACTATGAGCACCATCGAGGCTAGTATTGGAAATCTGGAACTTATGATAAAGTAACAAGAATCAGCTCAGTTAGTAGCTTCACAAGACATGAACTAATGACAATAAATCACTGCCAGTATAACCTAAGCATGCAAGCACACACCACCTGTGTTTTAGTACTTGCAAATGCTGCTTGAGTTTCTGAAAGTTGGCTAAGTTTCATATTGTACATTCTATGGAATTTCATAAATTTGGCACAGCGTCTCCAAATCAAGCTCTAGCAAACAGAGAAAGTTCATCTATATTGAAAAGAGGACTTTCCTCATCCATTTTCTTCATCTTCTTCTTCTATTTCTAGAAAAACCCACAAGTTAATGGCAAGAACATGCCATCTCAGCCCCCAACCTCCAAATATCATTTATCATTATCTTTATGTAACAACTAGGAACCGAAATGAGCAGTTCAATTCGTAAATGGCATAGCTTTACAGAGAGAACAGCTAGATGCTTATCAGCATATGAATGAGAGGACGGATTGTTTGCTATTGAATAGAATTATCACAAACAAATAATCAACAGTTTCATCAAATTGCGATCCTTCCATTTAACAGCACCTTAGGATGGAGCATAACCTCAACGTTAATTGCGAGGTTCAAACGAGGAAAGGCTTATGGCGAATGCCTAGGCACCAGAGAGGACGAAGGGCGTAGTAATCGACAAAAAAGATCAAAATATGTGATAGTGGCAAGCACCAACGAGCATGATTCTGTCAAAAGATTGTTGATCGGGCATGGTAACTTCATTGATCAATCCAAGACTATTAAACGTAGTACCTCTCAAGGACTTGCCCAGCGCTCCCGTCGTCCACGGTAAAAAGCCCGATTGAGATGTGTTCTGGTGCAATGAAATTGTAGCCCATGTTCCTTGAATACTCGACGGCAGCCTCAAACACGCACTTGCTGCTGATTGAAAAAGGAATATCAGTGGCGGACAAGGGGGCACCAGAATTGGCAGCGGTGCTCGTCTCCTCATCCTTCCAAATACTCCTAACTACTTGGCGGGCCTGTGCAATAGTGACTCCAGAGCCAAGGTAGCCGTTGGGCGACCGGTCCTCGGCGATGAGGCCGAGCAGCAGGTGCTGCGTAAAGACCATGTCTTTGCCGAGAGATAGCGCTTCCCTCTGGGAGAACATGACGGCCTTGACAGACCTCTCGGTAAAACGTTCAAATACGGCTGAAATCGGCTTTCGCCGACGGGTCTTGTGGGTTGTCAACGAATTGGAACGTGGGCGGTGGCGCCATGAGAGAGGAAAAGAAGGGAAAGGACGAACGGGATTAGTAGAGAGGAGGCTGGAAGGAGCATGGACGGCAACTTGAGATCTGAATTTTGCAGAAAAGATTGGATTTTGGCGACGGGTGGTGGTTCGATAGTGGGGAACGGGAGGGGTGGAGGAAGAGGTTACCGCTGTCTCCATAGAGAGAGCGAGAGAGAGAGAGAGAGAGAGAGCAAAGGAAGGAATTTGGAAGGAGGGGGGGAACGTGGAAGAGTGGAAATGCAAGACGATGATTTCTCCAAAGGCAATTTAAGCTTTGATGATTGTTTCTGATTGGGTTTGGGATTTTTTCCCCCCCTGTTTTCTTCAAATTTCCTAATAAATTTCCGTCGTTTGTCTGTTTTTCTCGTTGCCGATAACTTGTGAAAAGTTGGGTGGATGCGTTGCCTGACGCGGTGGGGTGGGAATGGGAATGGCTCTGAAATTAGTAGCACGATCATACTCCGGTGGGCCCACCGATAATCACAATTCTGATCAACGGCTGGGATTTTCGGCATACAACTGAATTGATGGGCCTACCCCACGAAATCCGAGAGCATGAAGTGTTTGAGCTTCTGACCCACGTGATCTGTGTTTTGGTCCTTTTGGATAGTTCGACATATATTTACCAGGAATAGTAAAATTGAGAAGAAAGACAGGGAATGGATGATGTCAAATGGATATAAATGGAATAAAAAAGGTAAATGGCTATGGTGTACGTGGTGTATTTAATATTTAATATTTATATTTATTTCCTGGGTCCCACGTGCATGGTCTTGATGGAAATTTGGGAGGGAGGCTTTGGAAGTGTCGCTGGGCCCACCTACGCATCGGGCGATCGAGCTTGCTCAGTCAGCCTTGACGGCGGCTACAACGGAGGGAGGGAGTAGAAAACCAGCACGCCACGCAGACGCAGACGCAGACGCAGACGCAGTCGCTGCCGCAGCCATGTTGATGTGCCCGCCTGGCCCGAGTGAGTAGCATCCATCCAATTCCAGCTGAGAGTGGAGGCCCCCATTCTTCGGGTTTAGTAATTTTTGGAACCCCAACAGAAAAACGTAGCCATTGGATTTTGAAAAGCAGACTAAGCGTGTGTGAAAAGTAGAAAATGAATGTATTTGTAGCGTGTGGCTTGTGCCTTGGGTTGTCGGCCGGAGCACAAGGCGCCCACGACTTGCAATTGAATTTGAGGCGGATACGTAAAGCAAAGCATCGCGCAGAGGTGTAAGAGTGGGGCAGCCACGCGAATCTTTCATTTCCATCTGCTGAATGTCGGTTAGGCGCGTGTAAAATGTGCGTCTGGACGGTTGACACACAGGATGTGTTCGGATTTCCGGCATTGGTTGGTTTCTGTGGGGCCATGTCACCTCATGCCATAGTAGTTGGTTTCTGTGGGGCCATGTCATCTCATGCCATGGTTAACATATTCTGAATTTATCAATGATTTATCCATGGAAGCATTTGAATTAATTTCATTTCTCGAGGATAAGTTTTATGGACAGTGCGTTTGTAAGTTAAGAATGGAAAATATATTCGAACTAAGACACGACTCTAATACCGCTTAGAGACAATACCCCTTAAGGAGGAACTTCTAATGAAATTAAAGGATGTATAATCTTCATAAATACTTCTTTAGTCAAGAAACTTCATATAATCATGATAGTCTTGACGTACCACATTGTCTTTTTTGTACACTAATACAGGCTGAACTATAAAAGCAAAGGTATGTATACCTTATGGACACAAATTCTCACTTATCTATACACCTCTCTTACATCCTAATAACATGAATTTTCCTTCAACCAATCTTTTATCAAGAGACAATCCATCTCCCACAACTAAGTAAAGCAATTCTATAAATACCACACCAGCTTTAAGAAGAGATATGTTTCTAAAATAATTGTTGAAAATAAACAACTTCATGATGCAATAGATAATGCAACAACAGAGGAGATTCTTTGAAAAGATGTTCTCTTCGAACAATTAGATAGGTAATTTATATCTGCTACCTTTTGCACCACCATGACGGCATCCCAGAGCACTCCCGGGATCAAAATTGAAGCCCTAGCTAACCCTCAAAACAATTATGGAATTGAGGGTAAAGTTGAAACTAGTTATCAAGCAAGGTCCGGCCTTCACAATAATCATGCACTCCCACAAGGTGTAAAACCAATAATATTTCTTGTGCAAGGGCTGATTCTAGGTGTCAGACGTAATGTGAGGCGACAGATGGTGCACCCACTATAACCCACACTAGGCATCATGAGATGAGGGAATTCTCCTACCTATGGAAGAAAGAGAAAATATTAAAGGAATCTTCAATCATCTGGCTAGATCCATCAATGCCTCAAGAGAACCTACCCAATGACATGCAGATGCTCAACGTGCGATAAGGAATCAAAATCTAGGAGAGGATGAAGTGCAATCCCATGTCCAAATGAAAGTTCATAACCTTTTAGAAGAAAGGATTGAAGGATTAAAAAAGAGAATCTTAAGATCATTCATAGAATACGAAAGAGTAATAGAACAACTTCCCTTTACAAAAGAATAATGGAAGAGCTCCTACTAAAGAGATTCAAAGTTCCTCATATCAATACCTATGATAGAATAATGGATCCAACAAATCACCTTTCAAGATATAATTACTAAATGAACTTCGAGGGAGAATCTATTTTTATAAAATGTCAAGCCTTCTAACTTACATTGAAAATAACAACACTATAATGATAACAATCATTAGATCCTAAATCCATAAGTACTTCCAATGAATTGCAAACACGCTTCTTAGCTAAATTCGTAGGGTAACATCGACAAAAGAAGGCTGTAGAAATGTTAATAGCGGTCAAGCAAAAAGGAGAGTACCTTCAAGAGTACGTTGATAGGTTCAATCGGCTCACTATAAATATCGATGAATTAAATTGGACTGTAGAGATGACTGTGTTACAAAATAGGATTAAAAGTAAACAAATCAAATATCACTTGTGTCTAGATCACTAAAAAGGTATCCTAAGTTCTTGGAAGCTCTTAAAAGGCATATTGATATAAAATAGTTAATCAAAGGAGACAATAACAGGTCTAAAAAAAGAAAAAGTAGATCCTAATATCATGAAGGAGAATCATCCAAAAGAGGAAAGGGACTATCTATTAGAGGGAGGAAGTAGATATGATAATTATACTCCTCTAAATAGGTCTTGCATGTACATCTACCAAGAAATTAAAAATCCAAGTTATCTCCCTTAACCTCACCCATTAAGATTAGACCCAAAAAAATAAGAATAACAAAAATATTGTCTTTACCACAAAGATAGGGAGCACGATAATGAAGAATGTAAATAACTTAAAGAAGAAATTAAAACCTTAATTAGAAGAGGATGACTGCAATGTTATATGGAGGACAATGATTGAAGAAGGTGGAAGCAATAGGCAAGAGCAAGCTTCTAGATAAAGAAAAATGGTTCTAAGGGATCTTCTAGACAAAGAAAACTGGTTCTAAGGGAGTAAGAAATAGATGCTATGACAAAAACTAATGAATACAATGACAAAAACCATTAATGTAATTATGCGTAGACCAGCACCAGGCAAAAACACTCCAAGTGGAAGAAGATCCTATGTTGAACAAATTAAAATGATAGGGCAAACTTCCAAGAGAAAAGGAGAAGATGATTTTTTTATCACCTTCTACAAATGAAACATACAACCATCACCTTCTATGAAGTGGACATACACAACATTGCAGTCATGCATGATGATGATGTTGTAGTTATTAAAATAATCATCTCCAACTTCGAAATGAAGCTCATCAAGGTAGACAAAGGGTTATTAGTTTATATCTTATTCTACCACTACTTCAAAAAGATGAAATTGTTTCCTTAAAAAATTGAAATTGATAACAAGACAGTTGGCGAGATTCACAGGTGATAGAGTGGTACCAGTAGGTATGATAACCTTGCCATACACCATGAAAGAAAGAGAGATAAAAACCACCACACTCCTAGATTTTTTTATGTTAAAGGTGTCATTTACTTATAAAGTTGTACGAGTGTATATAGGGTTTAACAAGATGAAGGCCATAATATTGACATATCACCTGGCAATAAATTTTTTTTATCAACATGTCACTTGGCAATAAAATTTTCTACCTCCAAAAGAGTGAACATTGCTAGAGGTGATTAGAAAACCTCACAGAAATGCTACAAAAGCTCTTTAAAAGAAAAATATTCAAGTAATATGCAAATTGATACCGTCAATGTGCGTGACGAGCAACATATTGCTTGTAGTGGGCTAATGAAACTATTGTTGATAGTTTTGCTCTTATACGACGACCCGAAGAAAACAGTTCAAGTTAGATCCACTTTGAAACTACTCTAGCAAGAATTGATGAACCTTGTAAGAAAAAACTCAAACATTTTAGCATGAGAACCATCAAACATGCAAGAACTAGGCCCAACAGTAGCTTGT
>JAYJMB010047629.1:2314-16286 GCA_036873735.1 Pouteria campechiana
TGGGAGAGGACGCCACGTGCCGCGAAGGCAACGCTCCGGTCTGACAGGCGTTCCAACCAAGTAGGGAAACCGCAGGGGAACGTAGATTTGTTGGGAATTATTTTATTGACCGAGAGACCTCTAAATTAATTAATTATCCGTGCCCCAGAAAGCGTTTCTCTCATCAATGATTTTATAAAAATATTTCAATCGTTGAGTGAATGGATCCAAACCTTTTTTTTATATACATAATTTTACATACTTTGAAAATGTGTGATCCACATAAAACTCCATGGAAATTATTTTAATATCTTTGTTAACTGGAAAATACTAAATAAATCTATCTAGCCAAAGTCAAGCAGATTGCACTCCTCGTAGCATGAAATACTATATCACGCGTTTAGTAGATGGTCTTTTAAATATTCTCATTGCCATTCGGGGTGATTTTTTCAATAGCTAATGTTTGAAGGAGTGCGTATCACATGTGTATTTTAAACACTGCACGTACATTAAAGTGGACCTCGCAAAACTATGCATAAAGAATAATGTTTCCGTGAAATTAATTTCACCAGAGTACGTCTGTAAGATATATTTGGGTTTGTGCTGGTGACTATATTAAATCCGATTTGACTATTGTATTCAGTATCGTTCATTTGACTAAGATTAATGGCTCAAAATCCATTTCAACGCGCACAAAACCTTATGTCTTAATGGATGTCTCATTTTATCTCATTTAGAAATTTTGTATCTCAATTTTATGTTTGAAGTGTTTGAATCTACAGTCCAGATAAAATTGAGAGAAAAAAAATCCATGAAGTGAAGAAATATAAATCATAAGTGAAATTTGTGCAAAAATCTAAAAAAATGCACAGATGTGGTTAAATGTATACTTCCAAGGGACATAAATCTAAAAACTAGAAAAGGAGATTAAAGAAACTTAAAGAGCACCAATCACAAGTGAAAATTGTAGAAAAACAAAATAATTTTACAAATTTAAATTTCGAACAAAAAAAATGTATACAAAACGAAGCTTGACGAAGCTTAGAAACCAGAAGCAAATTTTGGATAAAAAACTTTGTAATTCAGTAGTCATTCCAAATTTTAGCTTTTAAACGTACCCAAATACAAATTACAAAGTTTAAATAAAATTAAAAAATAGAGATGGATAGATCCTAACCCCAATTGGAATTTGTAAAAATAAAAATAAAAATAAATCACGGCTCCACCTGAAGTCTAGCTTCAAGAAGTATTCACGTATAAATTTCGTTGATTTTTTATTAGTCAATAAATCTTTTATTTTTATAAAAGAATTTATACATCCCTTTATCAATCATGAAAGGCAACTTAATTCATTATTTTATTGACCAAAAAAGACAGTAAATATTTCTTATTTATTTTACCAGTATTCTGTCATTATTTTATTCACAAAAAAGATTTTAAACATTCCTTATTTTTCTCGTACCAATTTAGAAATTCTTATGGAAAAACATTATTAAATTTCTCAATATATATTTGTATGCCAATTTGCAAAGTTCCATTGGATTTTTAACGACACGCTGCCTGCGTCGTCGAATGAGGGGTCGAAATCACCCCTCAAAAAACTATTCATCGTAAGTGTCAACGACGCAGATTATACGCACGTGCGGCCGCGAGGAAGGCATAAATATCTCGCCCGTCGTGTTGCGAGTTGGGACAACCACGGGCGAGTGCAATTCTGCGTTTTGAAATCCCTCCTTGCTCGAAGATCACTCTCTCCGCCATTCCAAGACTCTGTCTTGCTCCTGGTGATCAGAAGCTTGTACATTGAAGGTGAGATTTCTCCTTACCGTTTCTGATTTAACTCGTTTCCAATCTTGATTTCTCTTCCTCTTCTGGATTGTCACTTGGTTTTTCGAACTTCTCTCAATTCGACCACAGCGCTATTAGGTTTTGAGATTCGATCAGTTCTTCTTTACTGGGGGCTTGGCGTTTCCTTACGTTGCATATTGTTCCATAGTTTTTTTTTTTTGATGTACGCGTTGCATCTCTGATTTCTTTCCACACATCACCATCGCATCGGTAAACCCTAATTCTTTTCTCTCTAATCTTTACGTTTTTTCGCCTTAGATTGCCGGGCGTTCACTTGTCCATTTGGAAATTTTGTTTGCTGTTAGTTCAAAGAACGCTGGTGTGGATGTTCTGGTATTTAGGCTACTAAACAAAATGTTGCAAAGTAGGATTACACCTTTTGACGGCCCATGAATTTTGAGCAAATTCAGTTCATCAATGTACGACGGCCTTGGCGAATTATGCATGATTTTTTTTTTCTCTCTTTCCTGTAAAAATTTTGACATATTTTGATGCGGGATTGTTAATATATAATTTTAATCTTTGTTTCTTGTTGCTGATTCTCAATGCAATCTTTCGACTGCATGGCAGGAAAAAGAATCTCCAATGTGGGTCAACAATATTTACTTAGTGAGAACTAAAGTAGTTATGCTTGACTGTCCTAAGTCAGAAAGGCTTGAGTTATTGTTCTTGTCGTGACTAATCTTGTTCCTGGGCATTTATTGGCCCTGTATATCACTTTCATCACCATTGCATGATGTTTCCCATCTAAGCAGGGTTAGCAGTCAATGCATATGACTCGCCAAAGTTTTGCACTTGGCAAACTTTTGGCACCCCTCATCTTTTATTCAGGCTTGGGATTGGGAGCGTACTCTTACAGGTGAATTTCATTGGCGCGATAATATATATTGGTAGATATTTAAATTTTGGGGCATTTTTGCAAAAACTCTTGTATTAGTAATTTAAGGCCTTTCTTGTAGTATTATAACAAAATCTCTCTTATTAGTAGTTTAAGATATTTATTAAACAATATTTTTATCTGAAAATTTCAAACAAAGATATATTTTTAACACAGTTAAGAAAACCTCGAAAAACAATGAACTTGGTTGAAATTTTCAAGTGTTTTGAATATGGTTCAATCAATGTGAATATCAACCATACAAATACCAAACTGATGAGTGAGTTTGTAATGTTTCTCTGTTTACCTTTTTGGGGTTTAAACATTCAAAACATGCTGCTGGAAGATTTCTGGTGTCAAAACTTCTGTGCACAGTAAGGTTCCTTCTTTTTCATTTTTAAATTAACAGTTTTGTATTTCTGGTGTTTTAAAAATCTCAGGATGTTATCTCAACAACAGCCTTTCTTCAGAACTCCAGGAAAAGATTACAAATTTTTTTTTTTTTTTTGAAACTCTTTTTGGTTGTTAATGCATGAAAACAGTCATTATTAAGTTATTCAAGATGGCTGTTATGTTGCCCTCTAAAGGGATAGAAGATTCCGTTAAATGGGCAATGCTTTGGGACATGATGCTGAATCCTTGCCTGCATTTACTTTGTTTTACACCATAAACCTTGGCCAAATGATGTGATCTTATAGAAGGCAATGATTAAAAATAAAGCGAATAAAGACAAAATATATAAGTTTTTTTTAAATGAAAAGATGAGGAATAATGATTGAAAATATAATTAATAATGATGAAAAGTAGGGTTGTTATCATATTAAATGTGGTGGAAAAGGATGAAAAACTTTTCCACCACTTTTCCTCATTACCAAAGAGAGTCGAAAAGTAAATATTTGATTGTATTGGAATGCCAGACATTTTGCATGGGGTGGTCATGGAACAACATTAACATAGGATGAGCTTTAGCCAGAATGAGAATTTTGACACGGTTGTGTGGAAAGACTAGAAAGGTAATCATTAAAGATAAATGCATTCAAGGGAAATTACAATTTAGGGGGTTTGCATTTTGCACTAACAGGAATTAAGGCGTGGAAAAATATATTTGGATGTTGGTTCATGGAGAGTAGATTAGAGACAACCACTTAAAAACGAGCGAGTTGATTTAGCTGAAAGTTGCAAGGAGGGAAATGGGAAGGCCCAAAAAGATGGTGTTGATTCAAGTACATAGTTTTGATGACAATAAAACTTGTCTTTAACTTAGGCTTAAGTAAATAAGGTTTTGGGGAGAATGTGGAGTCAAGTGGGAAGACAACAAAACTTGTCTATAAGAACTAATAACATTACTTTCCAAGAAGTACAAAAACAATTAATCCCAACACATCTAAAAATATGCATGCCAAAGGTTTATATAAGAATATATGAAGGAGTAGAAGAAAGAAGACATAGTTTCTCTATTAAAAATATTTTGGAAAAACTTTAAAATCATTTAAAATAAGAAAACTACATTCAGGGGACAACTACTACAGTTTTAGAGGATGATTCAAAGGTTTGAAGATGTTGCTAATAAAACTGAAAATTTTCAACATGTAGCTTTGGTAACCTTTCTACAATAAATTGCTATAGTGTACGTGCTATGGTAATTTTCAGAGGAGGATTCAAAAGTTTGAAATGCATTTTCGGAGTTCTGAAGTGCACTTTTAGAGCTCTAAAATACACCACTTCATAACTTGCTACAGTAATTTTCAGAATTCTAAAATTTAATTTCAGGGTTCTGAACTAATTCTTCAAAGCTAAGCACCCACGTCTAGTTGCTACAGTAAATGTGCTACTAGACATACATGCTATAGTAATTTTCAAAATTCTGAAAATAAATTTCAGAAGTCTGAAATTGTCGCTGCTTGAAACATTTTGAAGTTTTAAATGTTTAGAAATCTAAAACAAAGATTCAGAAGTTTGAATAAATGTATTAGAGGATTAAAGAACTTATTGCAATCCAAAATCAAGATGCTAAGAAGTTGGAAAATAAGTTATTGAATTAAACACTCAAAAGACATGAAGTTCAAAAGTCTGAAAACTTGTTGTAATGGAAAGAACTTGCTGCATTCTAAGACCATTACTTTTAGAAGTCTGAAATAACATTTTAGGGGTATGAAGAATGCATTTCATTGCAAAGATACGAAGTTTAGAGGATTGAAAACTTGATATCTTATTAAAGAACTTGCTACAATATTCAGAGGTATGAATTGACATTTCAGAAGCATGAAGACTTTGTTGCATTTTCAAAGTAATGATATTTAGAAGTTTGAAAGTTTGTTGTCCAATTAAAGAACACATTACAACATTCAGAGGTTCAAAACAATTTTCCAGAGGAAGAAGTTTTTGTTCTTGTGCTTTCAGAAGTTACAACTTTTAGAATTTTGAAATAGTATTACAAAGTGGATGAACTTTCTGCAATTCAAAGTTACAAGTTTAGAAGTTTATAATAATGTTTCAGAGGTATGAAACAACAACTTAGAGGAAGAAGTTTCTATCTATAAGAAGCATTTTGAAGTTTCAAAAATTCAGAGTTCTGAATTCAATTTTTTAGAGTTCTGAAGGAGCACTACATTGTAGAGTCACGATGCTCAGAGTTTTGAAGTTATAACTTTGGAGTTTTGAAACACTTGCTGCTTGTTTTTGGACGTTGCTGAGTCACGAACTTCAGAGGTTTGAAATGCTTGTCTTAGAGGTTTGAAAATGCTAAACTCAATGGTAAAAAATTCAAAACTTCTGTTGCATTAAATAAACTCCACCTACCGAATGGCTAAAATTTGAATCCTACTGTAGAGGGAGTAAATTTGGGATGTTCAAGTAGTGGTTGCAAGCATTAAAGTAAGCATTAATCTTCATTTCCAAAAGCAAAAAAAGATTCAAGCCTTCAAACGGTCGAACCGTACAACTTTCAAAGCATCTCATTAAAGGCTTTTACCTACAAGTTGTGAAGCTGACTCTTCACTCAAAGCAAGCATTATTTATCTTCAAAAATCTTCCCCTGCGTCATCAAAGAAGCACCGTATCAAAGTGTAACTTTTACTTTCCTATTTCCATTTGCTTATTGCTTTGAGTCGGTGTTGGAGGCCAAACTCAAGAAGAGCAAGCTTAATTGTTGGAGTGTATCTCATAATCAACTTGTTAAGTTGTATTCATGCCTCATTGAGTTGGAATCAAGAAGAGTGCAATTGCACTAAGTTGTAATTTCTACTAAATTTGTAGAACCCAAGACACTAAGGAGAGTGCTTGGAAGAGTGAAGTGGAGAAGGTATCTTGAATCACTATAAAAATCTCCGTCTATTGTCTAGCTATTTGATTGCTTGCATTATCTACTTCATTAAACTGCAAAGAGAGTTTTAATTATTAAAAAGGGGTTCAAACAGAATTTTTTTTAAACTAATTCATCCCTCCCCTCTTGGGTTGTGCCTTGCTAAAGGGACTGGCAGATGAGAGTCTGCGATGTTACAGATGATGAATAATACCCTTATTTTAAATATAAAAATGGTCTATGATAGCGAACAATAACATAGACTGATGATTCATGTAGCTGACCTGAAATGAGGATAAGGCTTCAATGATGACAAAAACTACAATGATGGTGTTGATTTTGATGATTTCATTAGCATGTTGCGGAACTTAGCTGCTTGTAATGGAGGAACAGTTTTGCGAATTGTAAGATTGGCTTATTTATTGGCTTGTTAATGTGACAAATTTTCTTGTTATCTTGTAATAGAAATGAAATAAACTATCTTGTTATGAAATTTTTTATCTTGTTATAAAAATAAAATCAATTATCTTTTCATGGCAAATTATGTTGTTACACATTAAATTAAAGGAAATCTCTGGGATATGATTATACATTTTGTTTTTTATTCTTATAAACCCCCAAACTACTGTGCTAGTTCTCTCTAATAATGCCCTTTTAGGTCTATCTTCTTTATTAAAGTTTTGATGTTGTGGACCAATTGGTGATAATTTATTTTGCTTATAACTAGAGATCCTCAAATAGCCAATGCCCACCATGGTTTTTTTTTTTTTTGTAGCGCTCTATAGACTGTTGCTTGCTACTGGGTTGTTACATGTCAATGCCCACACGCAATTGTTGAAGCTGGGAACTAGTCTTGGATTGAGAATGGGTTTCTAGGAAGTGAGATCTTGAAGTCTGTTTTATTCTCATAAAAAAATGATTCTTATTTTGTAGGAGACGGTATTTGTGAGCATAGGATTCTTATTTTGTTGTATTTATTATTTTGTAAGATATTATTTTTTCTTTTATTAGCATTGTAAATAGTCTTATTTAGAAGTCAAAAGAAATAAAAGAAGAGTGATGATAAAAGAAGGCATCAAAACCTTCTGAAAAAATTGTCCAAATTGAAGGTATCTGGATTTCCTTGAAGTAATCCAATTTTGTTCATCAATCATTTGCTACCAAATCTCATTCCCTTTGTTTGATTGTTCAAGATAGGTAAATCCTAAGATAGCACGGCCATACCAAAGTGGCATTGAAGTGTGACAATGGACCCTAGATCAGAGTGGTTAGAAAGGGTCATGGAGTTTTTTTTTTGATTAAATAAATATCTTCACTCAAATAACTGAGAAACTCAATCGACTCAGTGCCTGTATGGATCAAATAACAGTCCATTCTGTTATTGATTCCATTGAAAATTCTGTTGCCTGTCCATGTTTTCTCCTCCTTTTTTTAATTTTATTTTAATGGTGGAAGGGATCCTAGTAGGTAGTTGTGTAGAGCCTTACAATTCTTTGAAATCCACAAAATTCCAGCTATTGATCATGTTTCCCTGGGAATGTGATGCTGGTAATGCACAATTGTTGTACCAGCTACTGAAGCAAGAGGTGATTTTCATTTCTTGGAATGCCTTTAAGAAAGATCTCCACTCTAGGTATAGTTCTAACATCCTTGGAGAACTTCTCAAGCAACGAAAAATTGGGATGGTCAAGAGTGTCAAACCAAATTAGAAAGTCTTCTTGCCAAGGCTGTTCTTCTACAACAAGCACAACCTGTTTCATTAAAAGTTATGAAACCCAACTCTCATTGACGTGCAGGCGAATTGACCCCCCATGCTGTCTTCAACTGTCATGTTGGTTCGTTGTATGAAGTCAAAGGTCTTTCTTATAAAAAAGGCAATTCCATATGCTTTGTAATGGAATAATCCAACTTGTTGTGCTGTTATCATGAGTTCACCAATGACACAAATAAAAAAGACGACTAGTGGAGAGATACATGAAGGATAAAAAAAGTCTTCGCATTAGATGCAATGATAAATTTGGCCTATGGCATTGCTGGGAAAAGTTGTTCTTAGTTCAATCGTAATTGGAGGCTAGCGTTGTAGATATTGATATGGAAATTGATGATGTCTGCAACCAAGAATCTCTCTCCATGCTACTGTAGGGATGCAAGCATCTGAGATAATATGTAATAAAGACAGATAAAACATTGGGCAGCTACTATGCTCCTGGATTACGAAAACACTCAGAATTTTGGAAGTGCAAATGATAGTAAAGGCAATATAGATTTGCATCTCGATTCTAGTGGCCAACCTGTAGTTACGGTAGCTTTTTGTTAAAATAGCCTAGTAAATGTGCTTAGCTTAAACTTATAAGGAATTTTCATGTTGGCTGATTTTTATTTATCAAAGTTTGAAGGCTATGATGTTGTTTTAAGGACTCAGTGGTTATGTGCAGTAGGACACAATATTTGAGAAAATTTCAAATTACAGATAAAGTTTCAGACTTTCAGGTGGCTAGTAAAGAGTTGTTGTTGCAATGTCAAAGGTCACAAAATTGTTGATGACTTTAAAGTGGAAAGTGACAACCTATCCTCGGATAGATTGTTGTAACATATCTTTGATGTTTGATGCTTGATAAGCTTTTGACCTAAGAATTGGGTTTAATGTCTTACATGGGCTTTGTATTGTTGTAATGCTAGTTAGCATTCAATTTGAAGAACATCCTTTGAAGTTGTCTATAGACGAATGCTTCCCCATTTTTTAACTAATATACAAGTGGAGGGACAATGAGGGTGGATGCAGTTGAGCAGGAATTATTAGCAAGAGATGGGGTGATTAAAGAACTAAGGGAGAATATCGTGAAAACCTAAGGAAGAATGAAGAAAAATTATAACTCCAAGCATGGAGAAAGAGTTTTTAGTTGGAGATTGGGTGTATCTAAGATTACAACTTTATAGTCAAATGTGAATTACTAGTGAAATCTTGCATCCATCATATCCTTCATGCATCTTTGCTCAAGAAAGATAATTGGGCCCGAATCATTGTCCAACTAGAACTATCAACTATGAAAGATGATGAAAAGATGGTTCCAAAATTGCAAGCTATCCTCAATTGTTGGATGCGAAGACAACAATAAGAAGTCTTAATGGTCAGGGGCTTTCATTAGCTGAAGTAACATGGGATGATTTCACTTTTCTTTAAATCAATTTTCAGATTATACCCTTTAGGAGAAGGATGAAGCTTAAGAGGAGAGTTGTTACACATCAGTGCATAATTGTTGTCGCAAGGGACTTCTGTTATTGTTGAAATTGGGAATGAGTCTTGTGTTGAGGACAGATTTCTAAGAATTAAGATGTTGAAGTTTGTTTTATTCTCGTTGAAATTGATTTCTATTTTGTAGGAGATATTAAATCTGTTAGCATAAGATTTTTCTTTCTTTGTATTACCTATTTTGTAGGGGATATTTTTTTCTTCTTTTGTTACTGTTGTGAAGAGTCTTACTTAAGAGGTCAAAGGAAATAAAAGAAGGCATTGAAGTCTTGTACATAATTGTTCAAATTGGAGTTATTTAGATTTCATTGAAGTAATCCAAGTACTTTTCTCAATCATTTGCTAACAACCTTGTTCCCTTCTTGCTAGGCTTTAAGGACTCAGACAAGTTTCAAGAAGGGATTATAGGCGACTACATTGGGGGAGCTCTTAGAGACACACATCAAACAATTGACAGGACAGGTCGTTGAACAGCTATAGATGAAATCAAACCAAGGTTGTAATGACCTAACCAAGGGGGTTTAGTGGAGTAGGAAGGCTAACATTTGTAGCTAGGGGCGCAAATTGTGTCATGTTGTCCTGGGTCAATATCAACCCAACCTTACATATTTATAGAAATTCCAATCCAACCCAACCCGTCGTAGGACGGGTTGGGTTGAACCCAAATGTTTACAATTTAGGTTGAATTCCAGGTTGACAGTCAGAAAAATTGTTTGCGTGTGCTAGTAATTTCAAAAGTCAAGACTCCTATGGTAGCATTGCGACTTGAACATGTTCTTAATTCATCCTCAGGCATAGTATTGATGTGTGGCTATCCATATCAATTACTTTGTACTTGAGTAATTAGAGTGTATACAAATTGTATGAAGAAATCTAAGCCATCAAATTTATGAAAATCTATTGATTGTTAAAAGACCTAGATCACAATCTAAATTCCAAAGGACAAGCAGATGCTTAATATTGTTTTCATTGGAGTTACTTTTGTTTTATGGTACAAATTCGAAGAGTAAATTATGTGGTTTATAAACTTATCTAGTTATATATCCAGGTACTTGAAGTAATGAACTTATCTAGTTGTTTAATTACTCTATATATAAGACTTTGTATCTAGTTATTTAACTACTCAATATATAAGATTTTGTATCTCAATGATATTAAATACTCTTGCAAGGTCATGAATGTGGCTTTTAGCTTTCACATGACATATTGAGAAACAATATGCTATTTTGGTAGCTTTCACATGCTATCAAGAAACAATAGGTTGTTCAAAAGGGACCTTATGCTTAGTTAAGGTATTTTATTGTTATTTTTAAGCCTTGGAAATTGGTTGAATAAGTCAGGTTGTAGCATCTTCGACTAGTCTCAACACAATATTCAAATCAGGTTACAAATTTCCAACCCAACTTAACCCTATCAGTCAAAAGTGGTGTCCCAACCTGATTGAAATTTGGGTCAGATGTGTTCGGTTTGATCTGACTCAACAAGTTGCAATCCTAATTATAGCATAATATTGGAATATAAATAGAAAGAGCATTGTAAGGAAAAAAGTCCCTAAAGAAATTTCCTTTTCCATATAGTGTTTCAGAAGGCAAATTCTGGGACTTAAGGAGCTCAGCCAGCTTGAATCAACCTAAGACTGGTGGGAATTTTCCATCTCCCTAGATGGGTCTAACAATTGGCATAAGAGATAGGTGGTACTATGAACAAGAACCAAGGATTGTCTAGGGAACACTCTTCTTGATATAAGATTTCAATCACTAGCAAAGTGGTGAGTCGAAATTGGAGCGATGATGATCAAATCGAGAAATTAGAATATGAATTTGAGAAGATTTAATGGGAATTGTAGACACAAAATGACACCAACTTAGAAAGATTTGGTGCCCTAGACAAAAGCATGATATAGATGCCACTTTTGGAAAGTTTGGCGGCCAAACAAAGGGGCGAAGTGGGCCTAGGAATGGTCGATGTTGAGCAAGGAGCTAGCAATGACTTTGTAAGCAAACTAATACATGATGTTTGTGAAAGAATCGATGATTTAGCATGCAACCGCAATGATTCCCAACCTTCACTAAGGGAGATCCCTTACTATGGATCTTTATGGTTGAACAATACTTCCATCTAAACAAGGTTCTTGACGAGACCAAGATCCCTCTAGCACCCTATCATTTGGATGGGGAGGCCATATTTTGATTCCAATGGTTCAAATGAACAATGACTTGAGGTAGTTGGGATGAATTCACCAAAGATCTAAGGTTGAGATTTGGTGTTCGTGATTGTGTAGACTTTGATAACATGCTCTCCAAGATCAAGCAGATGGGGAGCCTCCATAACTACTTGCTAGAACTTGAGAGACTCTCTAACCAAGTACATCGCTAGCTTGAGAAGTTTTTGACAAGGTGCTTTGTTGGGGGACTAGTCTATGACATTAAGGAAAAATTAAAGACCCACATGTCAAGATCCTTATGGGAGGCCATGGAACTAGCCAAAAGGATCAATGAGAAGGGAAAGTACATCAAAAAATAGGCAAGACAAAGTACATTAGAAAATAGGCAAGAGACCATCCCATTGGGAACTTGAGCTAGAAGGGACATGGCCATAAGACGGGAAATGAAGCCAACATCAGTACTAGGCCTAGGGGCCCTAAGAGCCAACACTAGTGAGAACAAACCATTAAACACAACCAGATTCTTCATCAAATGGATCACATGGGAACAAATGAAGGTGGGAAGAGACAAAGGCTTGTGCTACAATTGTGATGAAAAATTCTAGCCAAGACACCTCTGTGAAGTTCAGTCAATATACCTGTTGCAACTAGATGAGGCAGAACTAGAGGATGAAATGGGAGGCATTGTCACAGAAGGAGAACATGAACACGAGGAATTAGAAATTTCAATTAATGCAATCTTGGGGGTAGCCTCAACAAACTCCATGAAGTTGATAAGAACAATCAAGGGTAGACAAGTGACAATGCTTATTGACAGCGGTGGCTCACATAACATCATAAACAACAAGGCTGCAAAGAGGTTATGATGCCCCATCCAACTAACTCCGGAATACTTAGTTATGGTGGCAAACAAACGAGTGACGTTGTGAGGGAATCTATAAGTAGGTGTAACTAAACATCCAAATTCCAAGGCGATCAAGGCAAAATCAATCTATATCCTTTACAACCAAGAGGAATTGATGTAGTCTTGGGCATCCAATGGCTAAAGAGCCTAGGCCCAGTCCTCCATTCTTGGTCCCAAGTCCCAACTCACAATTGAGTTTGAGGAAGGAGGAAATAGATACTTGCTAAAGCGAAGGATAAGAAATGAAGCAGATTCCAAGATGGCTCAACAAAAACTTGAAACTATACTGCATCCAACTACATAGTGATTGCAAGGTCGAAGAACACTAGCTTGACACTGATCTAAAATTTAGAAAATTGATTGAGGCCTTGATTGACATATTTGCAAGCATCTTTGTCAAATGTCAAGTCTTACTAACCACTTGGTGCCTTCCTAGCCCATGTCAGACCCTACAGGTGCGCCTCTCCACTTGCATTAAGGGATTTTCCTTATAACAAATGTGAGAACAATGAATGGAGAAACAAGTAAATTTTCAATTACAGTAGATTTTCTATTAAGGTTTAGAGGTTTTTTTTTATTTTTTTTTTACAAATTAGAACCTCTAACGTTACCCCATTACAAATTAGCCTAGTTATCTTTTGATTTTTCATATTAAACTCTATAACTTCAAAAGTTGTATAAGCTAACAATGTTAACATCTATTAAAAACGTGTTAAATACTTTTTTATGACAACAACGCTAGCATCACAGTTGCCACCTAACTCCCCCCCCCCCCCAAAAAAAAAAAACAAAATTCCAAAAATCCAACTCACCTAAAATATGCTTATTTTTGTCAAATATATGCCGTAAAAATTTAAAAATTCAAAATGAAATTTTTAGGGTTCTTGATGCATCTTCTTTGAACATGTGCCGAAAAATATAAAAAAATGCCCATCAACATTTGAAGGGAGAAAAAAAATTGCCATAGCATCTAACTCCCAAGTATCAACTCTCCCTCCCCCCCCACCCTCAATGTCTCTGTAATGCACTAATGGAACCATCGGATCCCCAAAAAGCCCTTCGTTCATTCCTCTTTTACTCTTTTACTTACTCGAATCTAAAGCTTCTATTACTAAACATGTTAAGGATACAAACTTCCATCTCTCTTTTTATAACTACTTTAGCAACTATGACAATTCCAAGCCTGGCAATGGTGACTCTATCAAGAGCTTTTTTGAATTGCTCATCCTCTCAACTGACAACTTCATGTGCTACTCTCAGGATTACATTAGTTGTATTGAGGGCTTTGCTAAGCTTGCTTTGGATAGTGATGTTGTTGTTAGGACATCGTTGTTTGCTAGGGGCACTATTGGTGGGGAGCATGAACTATTTCTTAAAAAACTAATTGAATCCCCAATCAATGCAGGACAATCAGAAAAAAAACCTCGATTCGTGTACAGTGGGGCCCATTAGTTGGAAGTCCATGCCTAGGAAAAAGACCAAGCAAATACTAAGGATGGGCTACATGATTCCTTTTAAAAATTAACAAAATCCAATTGAAAATAAAAATTGATTGTTCGATTAAACTCTACTTTTCAATTTCATCTAACTATAACTCTTGCAAAGAGTTGAAAAAAGGATGATAATAATAATAATAATAATAATAATAA
>JAYJMB010047629.1:16386-30264 GCA_036873735.1 Pouteria campechiana
TTTCAATTTCATCTAACTATAACTCTTGCAAAGAGTTGAAAAAAGGATGATAATAATAATAATAATAATAATAATAACAATAATAAATGAATCAAAAAAAGTTTCCATTACCTTATGATACATTCAATCATCTATAAGAAAAAGCGAAATTTTAATAAAATTTCAAACTTATTAGGATATTTTATTTAACTTTTTTTTTGTTCGTCTCCATCATTTATTTGTGCTAAAGAGGAATTGTTTTTATTTGCCTTTAATTCAATAGATGAGGAAGGGGAATGCGAAAGGGGAAAGAGGAGATGCCACAACGATGAGCGTGTGTCCCTGGTTTCCTTATCATGATTTTTTTTTTAAAATTTTTTTCGAACATGTTCTTTTGGCATAGTGGGGCATTTTGTTTTGGGCAAAGAGCACTCCTTTCGTGGTGATGCATGTCGTCCTATTTAGCCCATTTCCCAAGATGGGGAGAGGAGAAAATAAAAGGAAAAAAGAACAAGCTTGATTCAAGACCAATGCAAAGAAGGGCATCACATTTTCAAGATGCAACAATGAAATGAATGAGGAGAAAACATGAAGCATTTCCAAAAACAAGTTGGTCGATCCTAGGAAGTTCTTCAAGGAGTTGGGGATAAAAAAGAGTTGGAATTTGATTGGGTTCAAAAGATATGACTATTTTCTCCAAATTGTTGTGAGTTTTTTCCAAGCGGTGTACACTTTTGAAGGAGAAGGGTGGGGAGCCTAGAAAAATTATTTCAGATTTTGGTGCATATGTTTGGGTTATGGTTTTTGGATTTTTTGTCGGAAGAAAAAAAGACAGTGGTAAAATTGTAATTTGGGCATTCTTGTCTTAGAAAATTTCACCTTCTTTTTCAATGGTTGCTAATGCTCTTAGTTTGCAAGGTTTACTATGCACAACTTTCAAACTCATATGGCTTAACATGCAAAATCAAAATATAACTGAGTTAATTTGTAATTAAGTAAACCCATAAGGTTTAATTTTCAAAAAGCCCTATTTGACACTAAGTTTATCTCTCTTTCCTTCAGTTAGACAAGGTTACTCGGCATTTAAAAACTAGAGGTACTTTATGTTGTTTGCAGATGATAAAATTTGATTACTTATACAAGTGAAGGTATAAATTGAAGCTAGATAAGTGATAGAATGCATTAAAGCTTGGTTTGTGTTTATGGTGTAAAAGATGGGTAAAAGCCTTCTTGTGGTAAAAGGGAGGTAAAAGCCTCTTTTTCTACCTATATCTAACTTTTTTCCATCATTACTTATCTTTTTTTGTAAAAAAAAAAAAGTTTATCTAAGTTTTTATTTCCTTTATGACTAACATGAATACCTATACCATTGGCATAATTATTTACCTTTTAACACCTCTTTTACTTTTCCACGCTTACATCTTTTTCCCCTTAAACAAGACACACCCTAGGGATTTAAAATTAGTCAAATGAAAATTACGACTTATATCTTACTTACTTTTTTTCATTATTACTTATCTTTTCTTCAAAAAAGCTTATCTATGTCTTTATTCCCTTTATAGCTAACATGAATACCTATAGCATTGGCATCATTATTTACCTTTTGACACCTTTTTTACTTTTTCTCACTTACATCTTTTTTCTTTGAATCAAAACACACCCTAGGGATTTAAAATTAGTCAAACAAAAATTGCGACTATGAAGTGCAATTTTAGCAACAATATGGATGCTAATGAGGAGTTAGCTAAAATTTCTAGTTAAAATTTCAGGTTAAGTCATATTCCAGATTGATCACTTATGGTATCTAGGATCAATTGTTTAGGAACATGGAGAGATTAATAAGAACGTTGTACATGGAATGGAGGATAAAGCTAAAAAGAATAACTAAGGGGTAGAATTAATAGGTAATGAGCCCAGGGCAAATAAACTTAGGTAGTTTGGTTATGTGTGGCAAATATCAAGAACTGCACCAATTAGGAAAAATAAGTTTATCCAATTAGAAGGCTCTAAAAGTACAAGATGAAGCCCAAAAAGAAGATGATTTAAGGTCATTAAGAAAGAGAGAGAAATATTTCTTAAAAGAATAGCCCATGATGAATAGAAGGGGTATAACTGAATTTGTACAATTGATCACCTTTAGGTGGGGACAATGTTCGTATTATTGATAAATACCTATTTATCGGTGACCCGGAAAAAAGATATTATCGTTTTTTTTGGGAACTTTATCGAAAAAATAGAAAATTAGAAAAATGGAGAAAATTTAAAAGATTTTCGGCGAAATTTTGTAATAAATTAAGAAATATATTTGTAATATTTAGAAAATGATTTCCCTTTTCATAATTTCAAAAAATAATTACTTAAAATTCAAAATAAATTAAAATAATCAAGAAAATGTAAATATTTAGAATATAAGTAGCATATAATCATCCACTAACATACAGCCTTGCACAACCAAAGATTATTAGAATTTTTTTAAGTACTTAATTACCTTTTAATAATTTTTCATATTTATTATGTATAAATTTGTAATAAAAAATAGTTATATATTGAAATTAGATCTATTTGCTTCACATATATGTTAGTAAACAGATGATATAAATGTGATTAAGAAAACATAATTCTTTAAATTATTATTTTATTTAATTAAAAAATAATTAAAAGTTAGGGATTAATAAGAAAATTTGTTTGGATGAAAAACAATGCTCGAAATATGTAATCATGTTGATATTATCATGATTTAAAGCCTCAAATTGTTGCATTTGAGGGGAGATATTAATTTAGGATTTTTCCTTAAAAATTTCCTTTTAAAAGTAAAAATAAAAAAATAAAAATCTGCGAAGAAAAATAAATTCTTTTGAAATATTCTATCACCTAGAAAACATTATCAAACACAGACATTATCAATTTTGAGCTCAATCAAACAATTTGAGAAAACTCCCTAATTTGTATGTTCTTCCCCAAATCTTCAAAAAATCCATAAATTTAATAATTATTGCTGTTTAAATCTATTATAATTAGTATAAAAACATAATGCAATACAAAAACAATCAATTTTGAATGCAAAAAATAAAGAAAAAGTAGAAAAATTTTACTATTTTTGTAGAAACAGATTCTCCCATACACTCATAATAATATCATCATTTTCTTCCGACAAAATTGATATTACAAAATTGATATTATCTCTGATAATATCGATATTTATGGGAAAACCACATATAATTTCCTTTTTAGTTCATTTATTTTATCAATGGGGACCAAAAATGATATTATCGTCGATATTATCGTTGATATTTATTTACGATAATATCAATTTTAAGAACACTGGGTGGGGAAACAACAATGGTGATGGTGGTGAATTTCAGCTAGCTTACACTGGTTGAATGATGATGATGCCCACCAAGTTCCTTGTCTATAGGATTACTAATCTTCTTCTTGCCTCCATCCTGCACCATGGATTCACTTGGTTAACGTAGTTGGATAACATAACACCCTTAGTGTGTTTGGAAATCCAAGTCTACCAATTAAGTAAACTGGCAAGTGCCAACTATAGTGAATGCTCTTCATTCACCTATGATTTGGGGTACAACTTGGGCACATGAAACTCGAGTTCCACTCAACCCTAACTCTAACCCTACTTTTGAAAATCGGGCTCGGGCTGAGTTTCAGGTTGGAATTCGGGTTGATGAAAATCTAATTACGGTCTGATTGATTGAAAATTCAGATCGAAATATCACTTTTTCTAGCATGATGCTTGAGGATTTTCAGATAAATTACACTATTGATGCAGTTTGTGTAATATTAATTTCCATATATAGAATGAATAAATTTGTACACTGCAATATAAAATGATAATGGTATTCAAGAAGACAAATGAGGGAACATCATAAAGTACGTCATGATACAATTATTATAGTAACATGGGTGCTTTATCCACTTGTTTAACAACCAATGAACCTATCCATGATCTTTGAAAAATGTTTTGTACTACTTAATAATATTCTTACATATATCAAAAGAGATGCTTATATGATATAAAATCACACCTTTGGTAAGGCCATGGAAATTCATTTCTATCTTTGACACTCTCCAACTTCCCAATGATTAAATGTACAAAAGGCAGACAATGCCAACTTCTCTCCAGCTTGTAAAACTCAATGCAGTTAGTACTACCTGCTGATTGAAAGCAAATGGATATCAAGACTCCCAAGCTCATGCTGCAACTTGAAGGAACCTTTGTAAACAATCAGTCATCATTAGTAAATTAAGTAGCACCATCAAGCACCATATGTACCAGCAACAATTATGTAATTTAAGGTAGATGATTCCATCAATCTACACCACATACAAAGAAAGCATTTCAACTAGTGAAGTAGATGAAAATTAAAGTACTAACCATTCATTGAAAAAATAGAATCAAAGTGAGCAATTTGCTAGATTTTTTTACTCACTGGACCATTGCCATTGAGATTTGTTGATGTTTGAGTAGTTTGTTGCACCATGTTAGTCTTTTCAAAGCATTCATTTGTTGCATGGTAACAAGAAAGACAAAAGGTCAAGAGATCTTGCTGAGGTTTTGAAGGAAATGCAACTAATGGACTGAACAAGATGGTCTATGGTAAAAGAATAAACCTAATTTTGTGCATGAATGATGTGTCAGATGTTAGATTGGGATTGGGTAGCACCTAAAAAAGGCCACTTCAATCCAACAATAGCTATTAGAATCATCAGAACTGTTCATTCAAGTATGCCCATAAACACAAAAATGTAATCTCGACTTTAGTGGTTTCCAAATTCAAAATCACTCTGATGTCTTTCAGGCAAACCCGGGATAAACAAGATTTATTGGGAAAAAAAATAAAAAAATAAAGTTTGTGAAGATGAGACATCAAAATGGAAACATTTAGCTTGCAGTTGAGTTGAAAAAGACATTTTAAACGATGATGCTAATCCAAGATGGAAGATTGCTTTTTCATCTCCTCATTAGTGTTGAATCCAAATGGTAAAACTGTAGTGCAGACACAAGAAACTCAATTGACCAAATAGAAATAGTCTTCAATCTCCACTACTCATAACCAAGAATAGTTTTCTAAAGCCCCATTGATAGATCGTCAGATAGCAATCAGCATCTCCAATCAGGTGTATTTGAACTAGGCCAAAGCAGTTATTTGTTCATTTCTCTTGGCACACCTGAATCCGAAAAATACGAAAGACAGAATTCACATAAAAGCATGACAAAGGAAGAATCTTACAATGTAAGAAAGAGAAGAGAGCTCCGTGTCAGAGTTAGTGGTCGTGCTATCATCTTCCTGATAATAACATGCTTCCCCTTCTTCGAGTTCAGTCTCTTCCATCTCTCTTTCAAAGCCAAATCCTAACTCCCTTCTCGCATCTCTACTCCCAAAATATTGCATCAAAACCCCACCTCCCAACAGAAATCCAAACAAATCAAAAACCTTCAAATTCCTCCCCTAGAACACCCCATCACTCGAACAACAAAGTATTTAGAACCCAAATAAAAAATTCCAGACCTGGAAAACCTGAAAAGGAAATTGCCCCCAAATGCTCCGATCGGCGAGACCCGCAAACGCTCATCGAAACTACTAGCTCCTCCCAGAAAAACAAAAAACCAATTTCCCAGAAATAAAAAAATGGCGATCGGTGACACGAAGAAGCAATCCCAATTCCCCTAACGTTCAATTGTCTCAAAACAACAATCGATTCCAATTTCCCAAGCTATGATTTCAAGAAGCAACGAGCCAACAAGATACAAGAAATCACAGAGAACTCAAACCATTGCAAGTTTAAAAAAAATAATGCAACATGTGCAAAAGAAGAGGCATACGAGAAGAAAGAAATATCGATGAGGGTTAATAAACCATTGAGGGGTAAGATTTAGGACCATGACGAAAGAAACGAGAGAGAGTGATAGACTTGATTTCTTCTCGATGCCATGGATGATGGTGTCGGTGTCTTCATAGGCACACAATAACTAGCAGGCAAAAGTGGGAGGGAGAACTGGAGAAGGGGGGGCGGAGTCGTAGGCTCGCTGCAACCAACGGGGAGGGAGAAGGGGGGTGGCAGCGGTGCAGGCTCACAGTAGCCAGAGGGGAGGGAGAAGGAGGAGGGGTGCGGCGGTGGCGCAGGCTCGTGGCAGCTGGAGGGGAGGGAGAAGAAGGGGGGCGGCAGCATCGCAATAGCCAGAGGGGAGGGAGAAGAAGGGGGCGAATTGAAGGGGCATTTGGATTCGGGACATAGGACATTAGGGTTAGGGATGTAAAATGCTATATATGTATATTTTTAATTTTTTTATTAACATGCAAATCAGGTTTGGGTTGGGAAAATGTGGGTTTGAGAATTGCTAAACTTAGGGTATGGCGGGCCGGGTCAGTTGCACCCCTACATATGATGTCACAGGCTCATGCAGTTGAGCAAGTCAATGCTTCTTTATCTTAATTTTTGTCTGAAACTTTAATATGGAATTGGACCTCAGCCTTGTGACACCATTGTGCCCTGCCAGCCAATGATTGTGTTGACTGTTCTTTGCTACCACTACACCTTTTGCATTACAGTAAATTATCCACACTTCCTGTTGAGAACTGAGCCAGTTGAACACCTCTGACCCTTTGTCTACTTTTACTGAAATACTATCTCATTCGTAACTGCAGGTAACTGCAGGTAGATCCAATCTTCCATGTGTCAGGCACCAGTCCCAGCTAACAATTGTTGACTAGAACCATAATGTTGCAAATACCCTAGATAAACCTTTTATGCTATAGTTGTGAAGTTTTTAAATTTAGGCTTGAAGCCTGTATGGCGATATTTTGTACATTGACACCATCTTGCAAAGCCACCTTCAAGAAAACACATGCACTGAATGTTTTTTTGATTTTCTGACATAGTGAATATAATGGTTTTCTTGATATAGTATCATGCTGCTCACGAGCTTTACAAGTATCCTAGCATAATTGTGAGCATCAAGGACGCCCAATATGGCATGCACCTGGTGGTAGATATTATGTTCACATCAATGTTAGATCTTTCATTCTTGCTCAACATCCTAGAGATATGCTAGAATCCAAATCAAAATATAGCATCCAAGAGCTCCCCATTGTGCCAGGAAAATGTGCTGGTTGTACTCTCAAGGTGACCCTGAGGCATAACAAAACACCTCAATGAAAATCATGTTGGATGCCTTGGGCAAAACTATCATCTGTCTAACTACATAACCCTGCAAAAAATGCAGAAATCAAGCAATGTTAGTCATCACTCAACTTCAATATACAATGATTTTTGAACTACAGAAATCTTTCTTTTTGCTGTGAAGGTGGTTTCTGCATGTATTGTGTTTTGTGGTGCATGAATGTGGTTTAGCACCATTATCCTTTACTTTTTGTGATTGCTAAATGACATTATCAGACACATCTTTCAAGGCTTCCCTTGTTCTTAACCACAATATGTTGTTGAGTGTAGGAGCTGAAGCCTTCCATAGAACTTCCACATATAATTTTTAGGCAATTCTTGCCCTTGCTGACTCTGTATCTCATTTGGTTAGGGCATTAACTTAGCCTTTAACTGCATGTCATAAATTGTATGGTAGGCTGCTTCAGAGCCATTTACATTGATGGAACTGCTTGGATAATTTAGATGCGCTTGATGATGAATCTTTCTGCTGACTTATGGCAGGAGTGCTTTGTGTGATTTGATGGGGGACTGGCCCTGGCTGGTGGTTCTGATGACATGTGCGACTTTTAACATCAACCATATTGGGTCTAGGGTTAAGAAATCAAGTCTCTTTGTTATATAGATGTACACATCACAGGAAACAATTGGAGGGTGAACCCACCATGAATCATACCCTGGCTTGATTTTTAGGTTCTGTGCCTGATGTGGGGTGATGCATTTGATCTGTGAATTTGATATCTTGGATCCGTCATGTGTTCATCATGGTGTGGCTCTTCCATTTTATGTGCCATGAAGCTTAATTGCTTTACATACTGCAAGACAATATCTTGCACTAGCTGCTAGTCTTGGATGTGCTGCCCATGGTGTGATGGCTTGCCAACTGGCTGGTCTTAGGCTGGGCTGGGGTTTCTGAAAGCTCGATATTTGCTCCTGGAGCATGAAATTTTTGCTTGGTAGGAACTGGACGTGTGAAGTTTATGCTCAATCCGAGTCTGTAATGGTTTTAAACCTACCTAAAGTTTTCAAGTGGTGTAATAGAATGTAAGAAACTCCTGTCAAGTCTCTGAGCCCAGGCGAGGAGCACAGCAGCCTTGCCCAGTTCAGTGGCTGCCCTCATCATGATGCATGGTTCTCTTCTACTTTTCCCTATATGATAATAATTTCCTTTGTAAATAAGAAATAGCTAAACTTGATTCTTTTTAGTAGATATTGCAATTAAGATGTAGAAATATCTTTTGCAGCTTGATTATCGAGCATTAAACCTTGTCTCTGTGTTCTGCAGACAGTTCTAGGAAAAGGGAGGCTATGTGGTGATTGAGGCGCTTCTTTTTTACTAGAAATTTGGGCCATTTGGAACTCAATGATATGGATTCTGCTTCTTAAGAAGAAATTATAATGTCTGAAAGTGCAGGGAAAAAGGCTTCTAAATGGGATTTGGCAGCTGACATTGTAGAAACTGATTCTTATCCTAGGGAAGCAGATCAGTCCTGTCATGATAAGGAAATCAATTCAGGGTGGGAATCTTTCAGGAATGCGAGTAGCTATGCCCGAAATGGGCTAGGCATAGAAGCTGACAGTAATACAATGTCAAAAGATTCATCTGGATGGTCAAAATGGGGATCTATGCTTGGAAACAAGGATGAAGTGAAAGCTGGTGAGGAGAAGTCACCAACAAAAAGGATGGATTGTGGAGACAAGTTCTGGGATAGGGGTGACATTTGGAACAGACAGAGTCGCAGTCCCTCCCCAAGGAGTAGATGGAGCAGGTCACACAGGTTTGTGGCTTTCAGATTCAGATCACAATTTAACTGCTCAAGCATTTCTATGAATTTTCTTCTTTAATCCTCTTGTATTCTTTTCTGTTGTTATGAAACCTATGGTCTCTGGTTGTCTTTCAATTATTTGACTGAAATGAATGATTTTCAATCCTCAGCTATATGATAATTTTGCCCCTACAAGGGCAATCTACACCCTTAGGGGATGGTTAAATGTTTTAGAGGTTGGTAAAATCTTAGTTTTGGCTACGCTACCCTTTCAGGGGCAGAATATCAATTTTGGGTGCTTGAAAAATTTATTTTGTCTACAAGGGCAATCTACACCCTTAGGGGATGGTTAAATGTTTTAGAGGTTGGTAAAATCTTAGTTTTGGCTACTATACCCTTTCAGGGGCAGAATTTCAATTTTAGGTGCTGGAAAAATTTATTCTGTTTTAATAATGGTACTATTTACTAGTTTTGAAGCTTTTATGAAATATGATATGCAGGAAGAGAAGTAGGAGCCCAAATCATGGTTATAAGCATGAGTCAGATGGATGGAATGACAGAAATAGAAGCAGAACAAGCAGTTCAGCAGAACCATGCAGGAATTTTGCTGCAGGAAGATGCAAAATGGGAAGAGATTGCAGGTTTCTTCATCAAGATGCCCATGATTATGATGATCGGAGGAGATATGGCGGGGGTTCTGCAGAATGTTGGGGAGGCAGACAAGAGAGGGGAAAGTCTCCAGAGTATGCCAGTCATGAAACATTTGTTGGTTCACATGGGCAGGACAAGCATTCTGATGGATATGGAAGTCGTTATGATGGTCATCGTGAGAGGCATGAATCACAGAGGAGCATAAGGTCATCTGAACTCTGCAAAAACTTTTTGAGAGGCAGATGCCACAGAGGGTCATCATGCAGATTTGTTCATGATGATGTTTCTGCTGATGGATATGATGAGTGGGCATCAAAATCAGGAAAAAGAGAAAGGGCCTGCGACACCAGGGAGCCAGAAAACTCTGGACGTGATTGGAGGCGTGAAAATCGCTGGAATACTGACATTCTTTGCAAGTACTTTGCTGAGGGTCAATGCAGGAATGGAGAAAATTGCAAATTCTCTCATCAAGAGGATGATGGTACTGAAGGGAGGAAACATGATGATAAATCAAGTCATGATTTGGGTATCGAGCAGCGGTCAAGGAATGAGAGATCTACTTCTCAAAATTTACGGAATTCTCCTACTTGGTGGGGTGACAGTAGTGCTAGAGTGGGATCACCTGGAAGTCGACCATGGAATGGTCCAAAATGGAGTGACAAAGAACCTGCCGAAGGCAAATCTAATTCCCCACGGTGGAGGAACAAGAGTGTTGGCTGGGATGTGCCTGAATCAACTACTTCCACCAATAAATTTCTTCACAATGAAGATGATCTGAAATCTCGAAACCCTGTGGAAGATGCTAGTTGCCGGGTTTCACCTGAAGTAGGTAATGGCATTCAACAAGTTTCAACAGGCATGATACAACAAGTTGCATCTGGCAATGCTTATATCCAACAACATTCTGGTCAGAATGAATCTAACCAACAAATAGCCCCTTCCACTTCTGTACAAAGCTTTAATCCAAGTGCAGAAAGTTTGAATCCAAATATTCAGAATCATCGGATTGTCCTGCCAATTCAGAATGGAGAGACATTCAGCCCAATTGGTCAACAGATGATCCCTCAGCCTCCAATGAAGAGATCTGATCTGGCAAACTCAAATATATCATCTGTGACTTCTGGAATGCCGATCAATCAAGTGACAAATGTCTCAGCATCCTTGGCTCACATATTTGGAAATGGGCTGCAGCTGCCCCAATTGTATGCCTCTTTGAATCTTCTCAGTGCTGCTGGAGCAGTGCCTAGTCTTCCTTACTCCCAGACTAACTCTTCAAGTACTCTTGCACCAACGGTGGCTTCTACCATGCCAAATGAAGCATCTTGGTCCAAAAAGCAGTATGATCCAATACATGATATCATGAAGCCTGCTAAGCCAGTCATCAATGACCAGCCTCCAGGTTTCTCCCTAAATTCCAATGAACAGAAAAAACTCACTGCGCAAGAATCATCCGCATCTGTGAGGAGTTTGTCCCTAGCTGCTACTGGTAAGCCAATTGATGGTGAGTGTCACAAGATTGGAGGTAGTTTGGAGGAGACTTTACATCATGAAAATCAAGAGATCCAAGGTACCATGAATAAAGGGGTTAATGAAGAAGTGGAGCAGCAACAGGCTGGGGAAAGTGAGAAAGAGCAGCAACGTATTGGCCAAAGTGAGAAAGAGCAGCACATGAGCCATGCCAAGGACATGGAGGCAGATGGTGAAGGCAATGAAGAAGGCACAAGGAGTAAGGATGAGAAGGCTTTGAGATTACTCAAATTTGCGCTTGTCGAGTCAGTTAAGGAGCTCCTAAAGCCTGCTTGGAAGGAAGGCCATCTGACCAGGGAAGCCCATAAAACTATAGTGAAGAAGGTTGTTGATAAAGTCACTGGTTCCATATTGAGTCCTCACATACCTCAGACGCAAGAGAAGGTCGACCTTTATCTGTTGCATTCCAAATCCAAGCTCACAAAACTTGTACAGGTGAATGCTAATTTTCATCATCTCCTTTGCATTGGTGACATAAATGAGAAACAATTATCTCCTATTTTTATTGCTATTTTGACAAATGTCTTTCATCTCTTCCCATCATTTCATCTTTGCAGGCATATGTGGGCAAATATTCAAAGAGTTGAAAAGAAACCCGTGTTACATCTCTTCTTTTCTGTACCAACAATTAAACATTTTTGCTCTTTTTTTTTTTTAATTCAGCGTCGAAGCTGAAATGACCACATGGAGTTTTATCAGTCTAGATCCCTTGGCCTTGCGTACATTTCATGGAGTTTTATCAGTCTAGATCCCTTGGCCTTACGTTGTTGGGGACAAAATCAGTAGAGATTAGGTACGTGCAGAATTGGTGTTAAATATTTTTCTTCTCCGATACTGCAAGTTTTGTAAATTTAAGTTGGTCTATTTCAACGAGTTGCCCGAGGCTTTTCATTGTATTCCCGATTGCTTGGTTGGTGAATGTTTGGAACTGTTATTATGCTCTGGGTATGTGCACATCCTGAATTTGTGTCGAACTACCTTTGCTATATTCATCCTTTAGCTGCTTTTTTGTTCCATCCATTGGAATCGTTCGGCGGTTTTGTTGACTAGCTATCCAGGCAGGACCACAGAAGGCTTTAGAGGAGAATAAATTCTGAAAAATGACACCCCACCAACAAGGCCCCATGTTGATGAGGTATCAATGAGTTTTTGTGCACCACTTCGCTGCCTGGGCAGGCGTGCCCGTGTTAGAAACTGTAGTCCATGCGTGGCTTTATCCCATAAAGATCACAGCATTGGCAAAAGTTGCAAAGATGCGGGATTCAGTGAAAAATTGACAAAAATTATCTGATTTCATATTTCCATCTTAGATATTTAGCCGGGAGACTGCTACATACACGTAGGGAGTGCAATGAGACATGACGGAGATTATTACTTTTTAACAATAAAAAAAAATGATTGCAAAAAATTCATCACATTCGCATGAATCGACAGTTTAGAGGAGGGAGGAAAAAGCAATAACGAATCAATTTTTTGGAAGTTGTTATATCTCACTTCTCCAAAACAAACATTATTTGCGCTCTTGCTGGCCGTATGTTTTCGGCCAGCTATTTGGATCAACAAAAAATGAATATTTTCTTATTCGACAGATGCCTTAGATCTTATTCACAATTAAATCCTTTAACCGGGTTGAAGAATTAAAGTTAACCCCCCATAAGAAAGAGGCAGAGTTTTCTCAGAAGTAGCTGGTTCGTTTCCTCATCGCATGTCACGTGCATCGGTTCTCCGTAGTCAATGTCGTCGAGCAGCCAGCTAGCAAAAGGGCATGCGGCGCCTAACATTGGCTTGGTAGCATGGTTGATTTTTTATGGGGATTGAAGTTGGTATTTGAAATGGTTGACTGTAGTGATTTGCCACCCGAAAGTGGGGAGAAAATGGCTGCGATTCACATTCTATATCAATAATACACAGAGCATGATATTTTGGTGAAAGGATGTGTGGGATGTGGCCATTCCCACGAGCCTGATGATAGTGTGTGGGTCTTCCTCTCCTTTTCTGGTTGTTGAGCCATACCTGTCATGTCTCATGAGGGTATTCTGAATCCATTCCCTGGCTCAATGCCGCAGATTCGAGAGAGGTCGGTAAGATTCGCTTCTTGGCTTTTCAATGTATGGTATACAGTCTCTCACCTGAAAACCATGAAATTGTCCCAACACCATCCTATTCATCTATGAAAAAAAATGACGTTTAAGCAACCAGTACCGGTCAGGTTCTAGCATCGATATTTCAGCAAGCAGGTGGTCTTACTCTGCAAGGAATGGAAGTGTAGATGAATTGCTATCAACCATTGATTTGATAATAAAATAATTAACCTTTATTTTTATGATGCATGTTATCAGATATGACATTAAATTATGTTTATTATTCATTAATAACATAGGTAGATTGGATGCAACAAAAATACAATTCTTTGCTTTTTTGGTTTAGATATAGAAGTGTATTAATTAGATGATAATCTTCATGAATAGTTTAAACACAAAAAAAAAACATTAGAGGTATGTGAGATTATTGAAAACTCTAGCTGATTATTTAATGATTTTCTATTTTGAATCTGTTGGCCGTGAGGGTAAAATCAAGTGAGACAGCTCTGCCAATGACCACATCGTAAAATAGTGGAGATGTGATCCAAGATAAAATGAAATGTAAGAACCCTTAAAATGACTACACTGTAAAATGGTGATGGATTCCCATCTGTAACCTTCATTTGGGTCGGCGTTTGTTGAGCCAAAGAGAAGCTTGTAACCCACGTGAAGGCACGTGGCGCCAATTTTCTGAA
>JAYJMB010047650.1:0-75914 GCA_036873735.1 Pouteria campechiana
ACTCAGGAAAATACTTCCAAAAAATTGACAACAAGTATGAACTAAGGGGGGGGGGGGAGAGAATTGCATGATAATTGTGAGAGATAAGGGGAGAAACAAAATTAACAATAAGGGGGAGGAGAATAAATGAATTAGGACAAAATGAATGTGCTAAACCTTTTTGATTCTAACAAAAAGGGGAGGGAAATGTGAGAGACTTATGTAAACAAAAAAAGGGGAGTGTGATAAAAGGGTTGAACCCCATAGGATTATATATGTCAACTATTTAGGGGGAGATTACAATTTTAATTACAAGTCTTCAAAGTTTTATCTTCATCAAAAAGGGGGAGATTATTGGGATTATTGTATATGATTTTGATGATAACAAAACTTGTATTAAGATGAAATGATATGAGTGCTTTAACTATCAATAAAACATATTAATTAACATTTTATGATATGGTTAAAGACATATCAATTGACATTTTATGATACACTTTAAGCATATACATAATCATGAATGTTTAATTATGCAAGCATACATCTTTTACTTCATGATGCACTTAGATATCATTCTTTAAAGTGTTAATTTGTTGAATCATTTTTACCACTATACTCTATTGAGTTTTCATATTATGTGCTTAAATAAGAAATATATATTATCCTTGCTCCATAATTCATGCACATCACATGAGGTTATATACATTCTAATTATATAATGCTAACAATGTAGAAAGTGTAGAATTGCGATCAGCAACCTTAACTATCTGCTATATTCCAAAGGGAGAAAATTGCTGAAGATCACAAAAGAAGAAGAAGAACAAGAAAACATGGCTTCAAAGATAAGTTACAAGGAACTTGCTTTGTCTATTAAATCCAAAGATAAACTTCTACATACAAATGCAATGATAGAAATAGTTGAAGACAAAGTCATGATCAAAGAGCTTAAACTGTGGACCATCTATTAGCCAAAGTTTGTTTGAGACAAAGTACGGAGGAGTTAAAGAAGAAAAAGGATTAAGCCAAAACCTTCCACAAATCCTTGCAATCTTAGGCCAAGAGCTTTAACCTTCAAATATCATTCAAGAGCTTCATCTTCCTACGTCTTCAAATATATCAATCGAAGTTTTTTATGCTATGAGAGACTTTGTCTGACCAACAAAGCTAGATGAATGGATTCATCTAAGGATAAGAAGGTGTAAAGACAAAGTAGAAGCAACTTTGCCTAAGCAAAAATAGACAAATTAAGAATGAAGTAAGCAATAAGTTACAGAGATAAACTCCATCTGTTGCTCGAAATATGTAGAAGGAATTCAACTTCGTCTGCAAGATCAAATTCATTTGTTACTATAGACAAACTGGAAGACGATGTGAAAGCTACATAGTGAGGATAGACAAAGCTATATAGACAAAGTAGTTGCTTAGACAAGTGGACTTCAATGCACAAGCACATTCATCTGAAACTTAGTATAGATAAATCTTTTAATGAAGTGTAGAGCCTAATTCATCCAAGACAAAGTAAAGCAGAATTCATCCATCACTTTTACAGACGAATGATGAAAAAAAAAGGAATGTCTTACTTTGTTTGTTTGAGCAAAACAAAGCAGAGTTTGTCTATCGATTAGTTTGAGTTCGTCTATAGTGCCAAAATTGATCTATTACTTGCTACAAACAAATCACACTTATGAAAGATAGACTGACAGACAAAACTCATAGGAGAATTCATCTAAAACTTATGGTAGACAAATGTAGACAAAGTGAGAGGCTATGACTTATCCAAGATTAATTGATTTATGTGACTTGTATCTAAATGGTAATCTGCACCTATGCTTTCATTGTGCAGACTCGTTTTAGTCACCATTTTTAGCAACAAGTGGTGCTGCAAGTTTTGCAGTTGTGTCAAGTCAAAATGAAAAAAGACATTTTGATAATAGCTCATCTTTCTCTCTATAAAAGAATGGCATTATAGAAGCTCAAGAAAAATCAAAAGGCATACACCCCAACGTTCAATTTGACTTCGCCTATAGCCCTAGATTTGTTTGCTACTTACTATAGATAAATCGCACTCATGAAGGATCAACTGACAGATAACACTGAAGGGAGAATTTATCTAAAACTTATGGTAGACAAAAGCAAACAAATAGAGAGACTGTGACTTGTCCAAGATTAATTAATCTTCACTCATGCTTTCATTATGCAAACTCATTTCACCATTTTTGGTAACAAGTGGCGCTATAAGTTTTCCAGATATGTTAGATATTTCAACAATAGCTAATCTTCCTCTCTATAGTAGAATGGCATTGTAGCAGCTCAAGAAAAATAAGAATGCATGCATTCCAATAGCATAAATCACAACGGTCATCTACATTCGAAATTGCTCATGTTCCTGCATCAATCCCAACTTTTTCCTCTCCAACGGTCAAGTTTTTAAACAACTATTTAAGGAGATAAGTTGGACAATTCAAAGTCAGTGAAGGAAGACATTTCAAATGAACTTAACCTTTTGCAAATCCTTCCACACATGGCCAAGGGCTTAAATCATCATTTATCTTTTATAAGCTTCAATTTGCATATATTTATGGCCATTGAGTTTACATTTTGGGAAGATCTTTTTGTACTACTAGAGCTATAAAAGATCTCATCCTCCCTCATTCTTAATTGTGTACTAGTTTTCTGGTTAATCAAAAAAACCAGTGAGTTTGTGGTGAGCTTAGGAAAACCACATTATATGAGTTGTTGGTGAGCTCTAAAAAACCATCAAGTTTGCTAGTGATCTTTGAAACTAGTAAGTTTCCTGGTGAGCTTGTGATAACCAAAAGAGTGTTGGGAGCACTATGTTTATGCCTCCTAGAGCTAAAATCAAGAAGAGTATTTGGAACACTTGTGTATGCCTCTAGAGTTGGAATCTACAAGAGTGCTAGGAGCACTATTGCTCTTCCACTATATAGGATATAGTGGAACCGAAGGCACAATGAGTGTGTGCTCCTGGAAGAGTGGATGTAGGGATGGGGTTCCTAAACTACTATACAAATCATGTTGTTTGTGTGTGTTTATTTATTTGCTTTATCCTTCATGCACTTTACTGTTTTATTATTCATTCTACAATGCACCACACACAAGCACAAAAAGAGGAAAATGGTTTAATAAGGTTTAAGCAATGAACTTTCATATACCCGATTCACCCCTCTCCTCTTGGGTTGAGTAATACTATGGGACTCTACAAGTGGCATCAGAGTGGGCTAGATAAACAATTCTAGTGATCTGCTTGTCGTACCCAACAATGTCATCCTTTATGTTCTCCAAAGGATACTCCATCTCTCTACTTCCATATTTTCAATAGATCAAATTAGATATAATGGAAAAGGAGATTGGAAACATATCTTATGGCTAAATGATCTATAGAAAATCATCTGATCAGCCTATTGTGTGGGACTCCTTTGATTATTTCATAGGTGTGGATGGAGAACTTGCTAGCTCTGAGTTTTAATGAAGGCGAAATACCATGTGATCATGGATTCCACAACATTTATAGCTGAATTGCAATGATGGACTAGGATACACCAAAGTTATAAGATAGTTGACTCCCTTTGGTTAGTGGCTAAGTCCACTTTGATGATGGCTGATGCCATTTGGTTGTGGCTATGTCCACTTAGTTCATAGTTGAGTTCACTTGGTTTGTATCCTCCCAGGCATGGTATTGGCTGATAGCAGGTAATCAATGATTGAAAATTTGGTATGAATACGTAAATAGAGATGCTAAGGATCTACAAATGAGTAGAGTCAATTGGACTTTGATAGTCTTAGAATTTAGTTACTAAATTTTATTGGCACCATGATAGTAGTTCCATTTGCATGTAGCTATGGAGGCCATAAGTTGGATATTTGATTGATATCTTGTACCATTTGATAGATTCTGTGGATATGATTGGCTATTGTAAAAGATAAAGTGGCTATATATTACTGAATGAATTGGTATAAGCATCATGACTATTCGTGCATATTGGTTAATAGGGAAATTGTTCTAAAATTCTTATGTATTGGGTTGATGTCGAAATCATGAAAGTGAGTAAAGTTGAGCTAAGAATGTTGATTCTGTAATTGTGCTTCTAATAAAATTATCTAAAGATGCATTGCTTATGACTGTGTTTCTGAGATTGTTTATCAAAGAGTGATTGTTTATCAAAGAGTATGGTTAAAAGGATAAATTCTATACCTTGAATGAGTATAAGATCACAGAGGTTATTTATAGTGATTGGATCTTTGATTATTTTAGTAAGTTGTCATGAAAGTGATTAAATAATCTAATATTTTTGGCCTTCGTGCAATATTATCGAAAACTTAGTGATAATTAACATGTTTTGAGACATGATTGATGTGTAATTGTGTCGAATTAAGTGGTGATGGTGATATAATTTAAGAATTAAATTGTAATTTAAAGCAATAATGAAACTTGCACGATATTGAAAGTTTCAAGGATGAAACTTTTTGTAAGGAGGAAAGTTTGTAACACCAGGGGTGTTAAGTTTTATAAATTAGTAATTGAATTTTTTAGTACATTGGAGTTGTTTCTAATGTAATTGAAAAGGGAAAGGAATTGAACTAAGGAAAAATTTATAAATCACGATTTCAGTGATGGATTGAGATGGGAAGAAATTATTTTGAAATAAAACAATACAAATGATTTGAGGTCAATTATTTGGGGCATAATTTCTATTCATTAGATGTTAATATTATGTTGGAAAATGTTATGACTAAAAATATAGGAAAAAGGAATGAATAACGAGGAGAAAAAAAATAAATTGGAAGGAAAAATGGGCAACCAAGTTCGGCATTGTGGCACCACTTTGAAAATAGGTAGGAGCGGTGGGCAACAAGATTCGGCATCGCGGCACCATTTTGAAAACTTCATGGGGAGGCGTCAGATTTTTCCCAACCATTCCTTTCCTCTTTCTTCCCCATGCTTACCACTTCTTCCCTAGCCATTGGATACTCCAAAAACCTTGGGATTTTGTTACAAATCCACCTTGTCTAAGTGTAGAAATGATCAAACGTGCTTTCAAGATAGTTTTCTTCAGTTGGAATGATGACGAAAGGGAGAAAATTGGTGGTTGATGCAACCCATGGTAGGTTTTTGACAAATTGGAGTATGTTTCTTCATCTATGATCCAAGTCATGCATGTAATTAAAGGTATGTTGGTTTTTCCCCAATTCAATTTTTGTTTTTTGTAAACTATGGGTTTGGCAATCTTTGTGAATAGTGGAAATATGGAGGAAAATGATAGAATTATTGTTTTATTCATAGGAGGAATAAGTTAATGGATTGATTACAATGATTAGGTCATAAGAATTCATGGTTTTAGCTTGTTAGGGTTTTTGTGAATAGTAAAAATTTGGGAATTTCATGATTTAGGTATGACTATCATGGGAGAAATGTGTAATTCTTGACTTATAATGTTTTGAAACTTGTATGGGGTGATTTGGATATGTGAAATCCATTTTTTGACCTTAACCTAATTGAGGTTTTTGTTGTTAGTTGTAATGCCCCACTCTCTTGGAGCTGTTACTCCATTTTACAGCGTAAATCCACATGATCATACCATAATTTTCCCACCTCCAAGGTGGGTTGCTTTGATTTATTTTTTTTTGTAATTGACCTAATTTCTATAGAAAATTGGATAGAGTCTCCCTTGAAAATAGGGTTGTCTACCTAGTTAAAAACATTCATCACATATTATGATACATTTTTTCATTATAATTCATAAAAGTAAAAAATTATGCACTCCAATATTTCTCCAGTCATCCACACAACATCCTTATAACTCCGCAAGCTCCCCCAAGACCGCGGCTGTATCATGATGACAATGAATCCACCACACCACCATACAATTTTTATTCCACATACAGCATACACCTTACACTCCAATATTACATCAATATGTTTATAAATTACAATTATACATCATGAGACATAAATTAATTACAATTACATTATACATAAGATGAGAATTTCCCAATTACCATACAAAAAATACAAATTCAACTATTATACTTTTTTACCAAACTTGCTTTTGGACTTGACCTATAAAGTAAAAAAAATAAAACAAGGGAGAGTCTAAACAGACTCCATAAGTAGACTACCTGGCAATCAATAATTCAACCAAAATCAACAAAATCTCATCCATCCAAGTAAATAGGGATCCATAAGGTATCCCACACACCAATCCAAATAGATACATTTTCAAACTCAATACAATATCTCAACATATCACAGCATGAAGAATATAACATTAATTACACATTCTAAAGTAAATTATATGCTTTGTGATAATCAATTATCCCAAATCACACATATACATAACATATACGCATACATTACAATTTACATTCATGGGATAACTACGATCCCTTAATTAAGACATCCATACACTAGTATAATAGTAGCAATTATAAGCAGGGAATATCTTCTATCCCCTCGGAAACTATACATTAACATAAAATATCACAAAGCTGCATTATATAACAATCAAAGACATGCACACATCATAGCATTTAGGGATTTTTACTAATCCCAATTCTCATACATATTCACATTGTATGCAATAAGAAATGGGATATTTACAATGCCATCTAAGTCACATACATAACTATCAATCTATATATTCACATATAAGCATATTATCAAATCACTTAGGAGATAATCATTATCCCCACCCAATAACACAGGCAAACATGCACAACCTACTTACATTAAAATAATTTGCTCCATAATCCATATCTTTTCAAACTTGGCTTGTCACCTCCATGCCATAAAATCCTACACATAACACATGAATCCCATATCTTATTTAGATATACATATACATAAATAATTTTCATTAGTATAATGAAGCATAATAATCAAATTTTTTAACCTAATGCATCTTATTGCATTTTACATAATTTTATTTTTGCACTACCATCATCCACCTACTCCACCCTGGGAGGTACACCAAATCCAAAACAGTACCCTTTCACTCTACAGTTCATCGGGTCCATCTCGGCTAGAAGCCTGCCAAGCCCACATAGCCATAATGTTATATATAATGGCACCCCACCCTCACAAGTCTCTCAAGAGTACTAGTTCACCACTAAATATGCCTACACCGGTTACTCAGGTCAAATCAAAGAACACAGGCTATCCAGGTCGATAGTAGTGCCTAACCACGACGGCTACCCAAACAACCACCTCTTGGCTAACCAGGCCACTCCTCACCATATGGTGGATACATGTTGGTCCCATGGCCATCATAAAATGAATATATGATTCACATAGGGCTCCATGCCAACTAGACACCAAAAACCAAAAATACCGGCACTCTCGAAGTTAAAACATATATACAAAAATCCTAAAATAAAATTCTTTGTTTTATAATTTATCCATCTGATTTTGATCTAAAACATTTTTTGTAAGTTACATATAAAATTAAAATTGTATGACAAACATATCAAATACAAATAACTTTAATTGAGCAAATTAAAAATAAAATATAAAAATATAAAAATATAAAATAAAACTTATATACTAAATTTTTCTATTCATTTTTATCTACAAAATTTTTCATAGATGAAAAACAACATAATATGAGTTTTGTAAAAATTTTAGGTCAAAATGACTTCATGTGATGGAATGAAAAATACAATACAAAAATTAACAAAAATTGGTAAAATGGGCAGCGGGCGAATTTTTAGGTATTTACTTCCATGATTTTTTTGGACCTATTAATGTTTAAATATCTTCACAAAAAATTTAATATTTCTAGTAAAAAATATATTAAGCAATCACATATTTTTATTTTTTCAAAATCACATTATTTAATTATGTTTTAATCAAAGTCAAAAGAGGTACTTGATAAGCCTTAATTTCAATGTCCTGTTCACATGTTTAATGAAACTTTCCATCTGTTTACACTAATTTCTCAATGCAAAATACACATGCTGATTAATGACATTAATCATGGTTACATGAGGTATAAAAAAATATTTAAATTAATATACAACATGTCCAAAATTATTAAATAAAAGTGCCCAAAATTACAAAAGGTAATAACTTGTTAATTTTGTTGATTTGCAATGCCCCTAAACTTTAGGATACACCCTTTAATAAGCCCTTAATCACTCTCCAAAATCATAGCCTAATTAATGAAAAATTTGTATTAAATTCCATCTATTAACACACTTATTTCATAAGCTAGTTGTCCACTTGATTTGCATTCAATGCACTAACTGTTTAGGTCCATTAGCTACCATAATAAGAGGGAATTAAGCCATGATTATCCCCCTATCAATTGGCTTAATTAACTTGCTTAATTTCTAAGTTCTACAACCCCAAAATCCCATGGACAATAGCCATATACAAGATCATTTTTCATTTTTCAATAACCTATTTTAATGCCGGTAATCCTTTCTCCCTAACTGAATTTAATCAAGTTAGATACCTTAATTCTATCGCCTAATCCCAACTTAAAAATTCTAGCACCCTAGTGGTTTAGGGTTTGATTTTTCATCAAAAATTCAACATGATTTGCATGTACTTCTTCCATAACATCATCAACAACTTAAGGGGATTAAATCCATACCTTAATCCTTGAATTTTCTTGGTGGGTCCATTGATCAGTAATAAGATTCCAAATTTAGTTAGTTGCCACCCTTCTAATCCAAGAGAATTTGGATGCCATGGCCCACTAATCACATTTGCTACCCTTTGCTAGCAATTTCTTCTATTGAACAAAGCTAAAATTGAAAATCAGATGATAGGGAAAGGAGCTCACATTGAAAGGGGCATGAACAAGCGCTCTCTCACATTAGAAAGATGGGATAGGGATTGCAAAAGTGATTTTTTAAATGCTTTGGTTATGGTAGTCTACACTCCATTGAAAATGATACCCGTGCACCACACTTGACTTTCTAAAATCCCATTGAATCACTATCTTTAATACATGTAGGCTACCCATTTGGTAATTCATGTATCAAAATAAAATTTTCATCCATAATATATATTATTTTCATAATTTTTATTTATTGTTCTCAATTTAATTGAATTTAACCAAAATTTTCCAAAAATTATCGGCAACTCAGTATTCCAGCTTCCACATCTAGTTTTTTTATTTTTCTTCACTTGTTAATCATTGATTAACATGTGTCCTCATCATACTCGCATTAATATGGATATTTCATCCATTTTTATATTTTTCTCATAAAACAAATCTGCCTTACACGTTTGGATTTCAATTCACTTTCTTTTTCACTTAAATGATTTATTTAATACACTTTAATGTACCCCAAACCTTATCCTCATATTTATATTAATAACCCACTCAATTTCATAAATTTTTCATAATAATTGTTTAAAAAATTTAATTATACAACTTGTTGACCAGGCAAAAATTACCAAAACTTTATAATAGCAAAAATTTGCATTTTTGAGATTTTCAGGGCCGTACACTAGTCCTGAAGCTTAGGCAAATGTCTAAGAGGGGAGGGGTGAATTGGGTACTTAAAAATTTGCTAAACCCCTTTAAGATTAAATTTTCCTCTAGCAATCAATCTAATTACTCAATCAATGCACAAATAAATAAGACACAGGGATTTTTATAGTGATTCAAGTAAACACACCGCTTCACTCTTCCAAGAACACTCTCCTCTTAATGTCTTAGGTTCCACTATCTCCAATAGCAAAAATATAATAGTGCACTTAGCACTCTTTTAGATTCCAACTCTAGGGGGCATAAACACAATGCTCTTAGAACTATTCTATATTCCAACTCTAGGGGTATAATCACAGTGCTCCTAGTACTCTTCTAGATTCTAGCTCTTGGGGGCATAAATAAATAGCTCTTGTTGCACTCAGACAATCACAACTCTTCTTGAGTCTAGTCTCAACCACTAACTCAAGGGGGCTACAATGAATATCAAAAGTTAAAGCACAAATACTTCTCAATAAACACTAGGGAAGATTTTTGAAGATTAAATTCTTGAGTAAATGATCTTGCTGAAGGTGGTTGGGAGCCTTCAAAGAAATTTTATGAAGATTTGAATGCAAGGCTCACAACTCTTGAAGGATGCAGAAGGTTTTGGCTCAGGTTAAGTAAGTGCTATCAAGAGTGTATTGAATATTTTCTTCGATGCTTCTTCTTAATCAAATAGTGTAGCATTTATAATCACTTTGAATTCCAACCATTGGTGGTAAGTGAACTCCATTAATGATAAAAGACTATTCTGATTAACACATTTGAATTCTTTGACTTCTGCTAAATCCTTATCTACTAGAATGCTTGCAATGTAAACCTTGGAGAAGATAATTTCCTAATTCTTAAGAAGTATCATTCGAAGAGTTGCTCCAATAGCTAATTCCTTATGTCAATATGGAAAGATGTCATTAATGTTGAATGAAGGCCAACGATTCAGTTTGTTTGTTGCTTATCCTCACTTATGACAGATGAAGTATCTATCTAGCTATCCACCAGACAAATTCCCTTCGTCTTCTAGTTTATCCATGGTAAGCAGCAGACAAATCCAATTAGCACTGATGAATTGTCTTTCTAACACTTTGTCTATTGGTTTTGTCAATTGCATGTAATAAATGACTCATGGAGGCATAGATGAATCATCTTTCCATTACTTCATCTGTTTGTCTATTGTAAGTAATAAATGAGCTGTAAGAGCAGTAATAGACAAATTGTCGAGGTGCAGATGAATTATTCTTTTAGTAGTTTTTCTATTGGATTGTCTGGTGTAGGTAGTAGACAAATTGTTAGAGGCAAAAACAAACTCCATTGCTCCGCCAGATGAACATTAGTATAAATGCATGGTTTTGATGACAAACAAAACTTGATTAAATATTATGTACTAATGGTGATTGCCAAGTATTTAGCATACAGAAACAAGTTGCATGCCTCACAAAAAAATGAGAATAAAAAATATATTTTAAAGTGTCAATGTGTTTGACTGGAAAGCTTGGGTGAGTGCAGAAGCAAAAGGCAAAGTACCACTATAGATAAAGCTTAAATGAAAAGGAATCAACCATACATCTATCAAAATGGAGATTATATCTAACGAATACAAAACAACATTCATACAATGTGATTCATCTATCAGAAGGGAGCTAGAGTCATATAGCTCATGAAGCCAATGATCGTCTGTTAAAAATAGACAAAGGCGGAGAAGTTGAGTTTATTTGATGGAGCAATGGAGTTTGTCTACACATCTATATTTGTCTACTACTTACATCAAACAATACACCAGACAAAAGGTTAATTCATTTGCACCTCAATGATTTATCTCTTACTTACAACAGACAATCCTATAGATGAAGCATTGAAGAAACTTCGTCTATGTCTATTACTTACAATAGACAATCCAATAGATGAAGTACTTGAAAGATGATTAGTCCATGACTTCATGATTTGTCTCTTATGTGGAATGGATAAGCCAATAGACAAAGTGCTAAAAAGACTATTCATCTATAATAACTAGATTCGTCTATTGCTTACCATGAATAAACTAGAAGATGAAGAGACTTTGTATGATGAACAACTTGATAGATATTTTGCTATCATAAGTGAAGACAAATAATAGGCAAACTGTTGGTTTTCATTCAGCATTAATGATGACCTTTTTATATTGATGAAAGAATTAGTCATTGTAGCAACTCTTTGACCGATACTTATTAAGAATATGGAAATCATGTTCTCCAAGGTCAGAGGTGTAAGCATTTCAACAGATGAGGATTAAGTAGAAGTTAGAGAATTCAAATGTGCTAATCATAATATTCTTTTATCATTAATGGAGTTCACGTACCACCAACGACTGGAATTCAAAGCAATTATAAATGAAGCCTTGTTGGAGTAACATGAGGAACCAAGAATCAAAGAGAAATATTTAATATCCTCTTGAGAGCATTTACTAATCTGAACCAAAACTTTCCGCTATCTTTTAAGAGTCATAAGCCTTCTATTCAAACCTTCCTTTGCTTTCTTTGAAGGCTCTCAACCATCTTTCAGGAAGATCATTTACTTCTGCATTTAATTTTCAGAAACTTTCCCCTGTGCTTATTGAGAAGTATCTATGCTTTAACTTTTGATATTCATTGTAAGTCCCTTGAGTACTAGACTCAAAAAGAGTCATGACTGACAAGAGCTATTTATTTAAGCCCTTAGAGCTGGAATTTAGAAGAGTGCTGGAAGCACTATGATCAGGTCCCCTAGAGCTAGAATCTAGAAGAGTGTTGGGAGCTCTGTGTTTATGCCTTCTAGAGCTAGAATCTAGATGAGTAATGAGATCACTATTTTATTTTTACGATTAGAGATAGTAGAACCCAAGACACTGAGAAGAGAATATTCTTGAGTGGAGTAGAGTATTTACTTGAACCACTATAAAAATCCCTGTGTCTTATTAATTTGTGCATTGATTGATTGAGTGATTAGAATGATTGTTAGTTGAGCAAATTTTTTTTAGTACCCAATTCACCCCTTCCCTCTAGGGTTTTGCTTAATCTTCTGGATTAACAAACTCCACTGCTCTACTAGATGAACTCCACTTCTCCACCTTTGTCTATTTTTGACAAACGATCATTAGCCTAGTGAGCTATTCAACTGTGACTCACTTATGAGAGATGAAGTTTGCTCTATGCACGTTGCTTTACATTCGTCAAAGATAATCTCTACTTTGATAGATGAATGGTAACTCTATTGATTCTTTTTCATTTGAGCTTTGTGTATAATGGTTATTTCATCTTTTACTTCCACATTCGCCCAATATTTTTAGCTAGACAAATTGACTCCTTAGAATATCTTTTCTATGTTCATTTTTCTGTGAGGCCTGTAACTTGATTCTGCATGCTTAATACTTGGCAATAACCATTAGTACATAATCTTTAATCAAGTTTTGTTTGTCATTAAAATCATGCATTTATGCAAACATTCTCCCCTTTTTATAATGACAAAACTTGATTAAAAATTATCTCATAAAAGATAATCTCCCCCTGAATGTATGCAATCCGATAAAAAATTTTTACAAAGTTAAATCATTCCTCAAGTTCCCATTTTCTATTATTTCCCTTGACTAATTTTATATGTATTCTCTCCTTGATTAGTTCAAAATTATGTTGTATTCAACTTGCGATAATTTTGTAGATTCTTTCTCCCCCCTCCCCCCTTTTGTCATAATCAAAAAGAAACATGGCACTTAAAGAAGACAGACACATATCAAAGTATATTACTTTTTCTAAGACAAAGTCTAGTCTCATAAAAGCATATCAAACACATTACAACTTCAAGCATACAAATATTAAAGATGTCATTCTCAGGTGTTTATATTAGTCATGCCTAATTCTCTTATAATGTTGTAGAAAGTTTCTAAGGGTAGTGGCTTAATAAAGATGTCAACAAGTTGAGCATTTGTAGGCACATATTTTAAGCATATATCGTGTTTCTCTAGATGATCTATAATAAAGTGGTGCATGATTTCTATATACTTGGTTGGCAAGTGTAAAACAGGGTTCTTTGTTAAGCATATGACACTAGTATTATCACATTTGATAGATATGTATTCATAACTCAGTCAATAATTAGAAGTTATTATTTTATCTATAGCAATTGAGCGCAACAACTTCTAGCTACTATATATGTAGCTTCTGCTATGGAGAGAGCCACACTAGTTTGTTTCCTAGAGAGCCATGATACTAAGCTATTTCCTAAAAATTGACAAGTTATGCTAGTACTTCTTTTATCTACTTTGTATCCCCCAAAGTTAGCATCTGAATATCCAATTAGTTCAAAACTAGTTCCCTTGGGATAATAGAGTCCTAGATTTTGTGTATCAACTAGATACTTAAAAATTTATTTTACTGCAACAAGATGAGACTCTTGAGGACTGGACAGAAATCTAGCACATAAACATATGCTAAAGAGAATATCTAGTCTAGATGTAATAAGGTAAAGAAGAAATCCAATCATACTTTGATATTATTTTTCATCTACAAGTTTACCTTTTTTGTCTTTATCCAACCTTGTTGATGTGCTCATTGTAGTGCTTGTTGCTTTAATTTCTTCCATTTTGAACTTATTTAGTATTTTTCTAGTATATTTTGATTGGCAAATGTTGTTTCCATCATTTCTTTGCTTGATTTGCAACCAAGGAAGTAGTTCAATTCTCCCATCAAACTCATTTTGAATTTAGCTTTCATGGTCATTGAGAAGTCTTGACAGAGATCTTCATTAGTAGCTCCGAATATAATGTCATCCACATAAATTTGAACTATCAATATATCCATGTCAATATTTTCGATAAACAACATAGTATCAATATTTCCTCTCTTTAATTGAAGATCACCTAAGAATTTACTCAGCCTTTCATACCATGTTCTTGGAGCTTGTCTCAAACAATATAATGCTTTAGTGAGCTTATAAACATGATTGGGTTGATTATCATTTTCAAAACTAGGGGGTTGCTTTACATACACTTCTTCACCTAAATATCCATTTAGAAATGCACTCTTTACACCCATTTGAAATAATTTAAAATTCTTATAGGATGCAAAAGCAAGTAGCATTCTAATAGCTTCTAATCTAGCTACAGAGGCATATGATTCTTCGAAGTCAATTCCTTCTTCTTGTGAATACTCCTTAACAACTAGTCATTCCTTGTTTCTTACACTAATGAACTTTCATCCAATTTATTTCTAAATACCCATTTAGTTCCAATTACATCAACATTCTTTGGTTTTGGAACTAATTTTCATATTTTATTCCTTTTAAACTGATTAAGCTCTTCTTGCATTACAATGATCTAGTTTTCATCATTTAACGCTTGATCAATGTAAGTTAGCTCAATTATAGAAATGAAAGCATAATGACTGCAAATGTTTTGTATGGACCTTTTTGTTTTGACAACATCCTAGATATCACCTATAATTTTTTTCTAGGATGGGCGCTAATAAATCTCAAATCAGTATGAGTTTAATAGGGAACATTACCTATACTCACCTATGCCTCATTGTCTGAATTTTGCATGTCTTAATAATTTGTGTCATCTTCTTGATCTTTTAGTTTAAGCTTCTTCATATTAGTTGCAACTTCATCTGCATTACTATCACACTCTTTTCTTTGGGTTACATTTTCTCAGTCGAATTTAACATGTATAGACTATTTTACACCCTGTGTTCTCTTAATATATACTTTAAGTGCTCTATTATTAGAAGAGTAACCGAAAAAGATATCTTCATTGCCTTTTTGGATCAAACTTTTGAAGGTTATCCTTCCCATTTTTAGCACATATCATGAGCATCCAAAGGAATGAAAATATGAGATATTGGGTTTCCTTTCTTTCTAGAGCTCATATGGAGTTTTCTTTAAGACTAACTCTGTTCAGTATATAGCAAGCTATACTTACTATTCTCCCCAGAATCTTTTGGACAACTTGCTCTTATTCAAAATGGTCCTTACCATTTCCTGAATTGTCCGATTCTTTCTTTCCACAACTCCATTTTGTTGGGATTTCCGCGGGATGAGAATCTATGATGAATTTTTTTTGTCTCAAAAGTCAATAAATTTTCTATTTTCAAATTCACCACCATGATCACTATGGATAGACAAAATTAACATTTGTTTCTCATTTTGAGCTAACTTTGATAATGTATAAAATATTGAAAATGCTTCATCTTTGCTAGTCAAGAGAGTCACCAATGTGAATTGAGAGTAGTCATCCATTATAATATATACATATCTTTTTCCTCCAAGGGTGACAACATCTAATGGTCCAAAGAGATCCATATGTAATAATTCTAGAGGTCTAGATGTAGATACCTCATTTTTTGTATGGAATGATACTTTGGTCTATTTTGACAATTGACAAGATTTACATATTTGATTTTTGTCATAATTTAATTTAGGCAAACCAATCATGAGATCCTTTTTCCACAAAGATCTGATATTTGACATGTTGATGTGTCGTATCCTTTTATGCCATACCCATAGACCATGGATCATCTTTAATTACAATTAAGCATTTTTCAACAATATCGTCTAGCTGTACTTGATAAATATTTCTATACCTTTTTCTGTTGAAGAATAGATCATTGTCTATACTGAATATATTGCATGCAGATGGTTCAAACACAACTTTATGACTCTTATCACATAATTGACTAATACTTAGCAAATTGTGCTTGAGTCCTTCTACATATAATACATCCTCTATGCCTACATTGAATAAACCATAAATTTTATATATCACTTTGATGAGGCCTTTATCATTGTTGTTGAATGCAATTATTCCTCCGTTTATTGCCTTTAATTCTTTGAACAACTTCTTGCTCCTAGTCATATGTCTTGAGCAACCGCTATACATGAACCAGGTATTATCAGCTGTAGCTTTCAAACTTCTCTACATTTAAAACAAATGTTCTTCTTACCTCTATGGTACCCAAGTATTGGGTCCAATGGTAGTGGATTTTGTGTGTGCTAGAAGATTGTGCATAATCCTTGGGTTTTCATCTCATCTTTGTACCTTTTGCTTGCATCATTTTGGCATAACAATCATATACTTTATGTCCGATTTTATTATAGAAATAGCAATTGTTTGGAATTATGCTTGGTACACTATATACATTTGTTTCTTTACCAAGGGATAACCTAAGAACCTTCTAATATTTGGATAGTTTTCTCTTTCTTCTATGGCATTCACTCCCTTGGACCATCCAACAAATTTTGATGAATTTTCATCATCTGATTGTTCACAACCAAGTCCCTTTTTTCTAGTTTGATTGGTCATTCTCATGAACTTAGCGACAAATTCTTCTGGATTGGAGAATTTACTCAACATACTATTTAATATCTCTATCTCTTTCTTCAAATTTCTAACTAGTTTTTATTGAGATAGATTTCTTTTTAATAAAATAAATTCACTTTAATAATTGCATCAAAGTGTCCTTTTTTGGGTGAATTTCTAGCCAAATAATTTGAATTCACTGAGTGTAACTCCCCGCCCTCTTGGGGTTATTACTCCATTTTACACTGCAAATACACATGATCATGCCATGATTATACTTCTAGGGTGGGCTTATTGTGATACCATTTTCTAGTTGACCTAATTTTTGTCAAAAATCGAATAGATTAACCCTTGAAAATAGGGTTTTCTACCTAGGTACAAAAAATTCATCACATATTAGGATATATTTTCTCCATTATAATTCATAAAAGTAAGAAATTACATACTCCAATATTCCTCAATTCATCCACACAACATCCCTACAGCTCCACTGGCTTCCCTAGGATCGCGACTACATCATGATGGTAATGAATGTTCTCCTCCACCATACAACTTCCAACCATACACTTACAATTATATAATGATATGCCCGTGCATTATAATTATACAGAATTATTACTCTTTGATACACTTTATACATCATTGGACATATGCTAACATGAATTCAAGTATACACATGATGAAAATTTTTAATTTAATACATTATTAAAACATAAATCCTCTAATGTACTTTCCTTACCAAAGTTCTATTCTCATGGTTTGACCTACCGGCTAAAAATATAAATAAAGAGTAAGTTTGGCCAAACTCAGTAAGTAGGTGTGAAATCAGAAAATAATTAACAAAACGAGGAATCCATCTATATCCTAAGAACCAATCCACACGTTTGCATACATATCAACTCATGCCATCTAAGCATGATCACATCCAGGTAATTTCAAATAAATAAATAAATAAAATCTTAATATTATACATCCAAACATATGCACAACAAAACCATATTCATGTACAATCTGTATCTCAAGATATTCTTATATCCCCACATTATATATTCACATTTCCATACATCAAGCTAATCATAATAAACACAAGCACAAGATATCCTCTATCCAACTAATCTATACATTAAATAGGAAAAATATTAATACACAAGTCATGTAACTTGGGATTTTTACCAATCCCACATCATGGATACTAACTCATTTTTATTTGTTAATTCTGGGATATTTACGGTCCCACTCATATACATAATTAATCTTTGTACAATCACAGACAGTTATAACACTAGAATGAATATGAGATACCTATCCCATTGAATCATTATAACAAAATAGTCATGAGATACTTACTATCCCTTAACAATCATTACATCCTGAACATACATGCCCATTGAGCATAGTGGGATAGATACTATACCCATCCATTTAACCATTCATGCAAGCATACAGATACACCTACTTACCTACATAAGGTGTCCTTCCATCACCCTAAAATCCTCAAACTTGACTCTCCAAATCCATGTTCCATCCATCTAATACATAACATATGCATTACATATATCATATACATATCAACCAATTGCCAAGATTTAACCATAAATGAGTTTACACCTCAAAAAATTATATCTCAATTCCAACAACTTTATTTTATTCCCAAATTTTTTTGTAGGCTCTAAATATTATAAATAAAATATTATCAAAATTTAAAGTTAAAATACTTTAAATCTAGCAAATTAAAAATAAACTATGAAAAACCAAAAAAAAATTGGGAAAAATTATTTTAGCTTTATTTTACTTAAAATTTTTTCTATAGGTTTAAAATAATATAAATAACCTTGTATCAAAATATTAGGTCAAAATACCTTAAATTGAGTGAATTAAAAATAAATTACAAAAATCATAGAAAATTGGGCGAAATAGCGAATTGGCCTAGTATTTATTTCCTGGATTTTTTTGGACATGTTAATGTTGGAAATTTTTCATAAAAATTTTCAAATTTTTATTAAAATATATTTAATATAAAACTGAATAATTTTATATTTACAAAATAAATTCGTTTGATAGGGTTTTAATCATGCTCAAGATAGTTATTTGGTAGACTTTAAGTCTCAATGTATATGTCCTATTTTTCATGTTAATTGCAATTTCTTCTTATAATATGATTGGGCCAACTAATTGTTGTATTATAAGGGTAATTAATATATGATTATCTTCCTATAATTTGGCTTAATCACCTTGTTTAAAAATAAAATTTGTAGCCTTTAATCTCCATGGACAACAGCTATATTCATGAGCAAATTTCAATTTCCTGCAAGCTATTTTCATGCTTGTTATTGCTATTCTTTAGTTGAAATTAATCCATCATTAATTAATTATTAAATAATTTAATTATAGACCCTAATCCCCATTCAAAAATTCTAGCAAACCCTAATGACTTAGGGTTCTAAATTTCAACCAATATTCAGCATCATTTGCATGTAGTTCTACCTTAATCTTCAATTTTCCTTGGTGGGTCCCCCTGATCAGTAACAAATCTCCATTTTTGGGTGGCTTCCATTCCTTGCTTCCACAAAAATCACCATGCTATGTCCTACTAATCAAGGTAGTGAAGTTTCTAAGTGATTATTTGAAGTAAACTTGTATAAAATGGGTGATTGGGAGGGTAGGGGAGATGCTCATGCTGGAAGGAACCTGAGCATGGCTTGGATGATGGGCAGAGTTGAAGATAAGCATTGCAAATGGATTTTTTTCTTTTTTATAAGTATTTAGTATAGTAGTCCACCTCCCATAGTATTTGGTACTCATTCACCGATTTTAGATTTTCAATTTCTCATGTAATCCTCATGTGTGGGACATGCAATTTACTCATTTGATAAATCATATATCCAAATTAATTTTTCATTCATTAGATATATTATTTCAATAATTTATATATTTATTTCTTAATTAAATTTAATTTTAACCAAAATTTCCAAAAATTACCAGTAACTCGATATTCCAGCTTTCCACATGCAGTTTTTGATTTTTCTTTAACTGTTAATCATTGATTAACATGTACCCTCATCATAATCACCTCAATATGGATATTCCATTCATTTTTATTATTTTTTCATAAAACAATCTATCTTTTTCAGTATTTAAACCTTCGGTGTTCCACCAATTTAAATTCATTTTATTTCTCACTTAAATTATTTATTTAATACACTTTAATGTACCCCAAAACTCATCCTCATGTTTATATTAATAATCCACTCAATTTCATAACTTTTTCATTATATTTTCTTAAAAAATTTAATCATATTCCAATATACTCCATGCCAAACCTGCAAAATCAAAATTTATACACCTAAAATTTTCAGGGCCTTGCATTGAAGAGAGAGTTGTATGATTGCTATAACTCATCAAGCCTTTTACATTTAACAGAAGTTATTCGAGCTTGAAGAGTCAAACTTGTAAGAGTAGTATTACCTCCGTCTCCAGCTCTGTTGTGCATTCCTCTTTGATGGAGATTTGATACGTTGATTCGTTCTCCATGTGAGCCATACAACATATTCTCGCAAGGTGTCCTACTTTATTATTACCTTTCTCACTTGAGCTTGTTCTTGATGATTCTTCATCATTTACATACATTCCTCTGGCATAGTTTCTCGAAGACTTCTTGAAGTGTTTCTTTTCTCTTCTTTCGTCTTTCTCATTCATATTTAATTTTTCTTCATTGGGATACTCAAGAGATATGTGTCCAATCCCTCCACATCTATAATATGTGGGGAAATCTTTCTTTGTTTTAGCCATTTTCTTCTGTTGTCTAGGTTGTCTCCTTGAGGTGTTCTCTCTATTGCTTCTTATGAACTTTTTGAAGTTTCTGACCAATATAGCTATGTCATTTCAGATTGTGATGCAGGGTCACTACTGCTCTCCTTGGTCACTTTCAGAGTAATACTTTTCTTTTGCTTTGTTGGCTCTTCTATTTTACTTTTGATCAACTCATGTGACACAAGTGAGCTGATCAGATTGTCCACTAGAAAAGTATTCAAATCCTTTGCTTCTTCAATCACTATGATCTTCTGGTTCTAGAATTCTAGTAGTACCCTTTGTATCTCCATTACCTATTTAAAATTTGTGACTTATTTTTCTAAACCTTTCAAAGTGTTAGTAATTTGAAAAATGAGTATACATTTCTGATATGCTCTCCCCTTCTTTCATCCTAAAGTTTCAAGTTCTTTAATCAACATATTCCTTATAGTTCCTTTGACCTATGAGGATCCTTCATATATAAACACTAATTTATCCCAAATACCATTTACAATAGTACAAAAGGATACTCTATCAAACTCAGATGAAGATAGTCCACAAAATAAAGAGTTCATAGCCTTTGCATTATTTTTAATCAAGGTGGCCTCCTCTTTAGTCCATACATCTAGTTCAGTAATGGGAAGAATGATTCCAATTTTAATGGCCTTCTAAGATTCCTTATCATAGATTGTAACAAATTACTTCATCCTTAACTTCCAGTAAGCGAAGTTAGTGCCATAAAATTGAAGTGGTTGGGTAGACGATTACCACGCAATGAATATTTGTAAAGAGGATGATGGGTTTGTAATTGGATCACTATAAATGTTTATGTAGTCTGCTCTGATACCACTTGTTGGTCCCGAAGCTTAGGCAAATACCCAAGAGGAGAGCGGTGAATTGGGTACTTAAAAATTTGCTAAACCCCTTTAAAATTAAACATTGTTCTAGCAATCAATCTGATTATTCAATCAATGAACAAATAAATAAGACATAGGAATTTTTATAGTGGTTCGAGTAAACACTCTACTCCACTCTTCCAAGAACACTCTCCTCTTAGTGTCTTGGGTTCCACTATCTTTAATAGTAGAAATACAATAGTGCTCCTAGCATTCTTCTAGATTCTAGCTCTAGGGGGTGTAAATAAATAGCTCTTGTCTATGCTCAGACAATCATAGCTTTTCTCTAGTCTCAACCACTAACTCAAGGGAGTACATTAAATATTAGAAGTTAAAGCATAAATACTTTTTAATAAGCATAGGGGAAGATTTTTTCAGATTAAATGCAAAAGTAAATGATTTTCTTGAAGGTGGTTGGGAGCCTTCAAAGAAATTGAGGAAGATTTGAATGTAAGACTCACAAATCTTGAAAGATATAGAAGGTTTTGGCTAAGTTCAGTAAATGTTGTCAAGAGCATATTGAATATTTTTTTTAATGTTTCTTCTTGATCAAATGATGTTGCATTTATAATCACTTTGAATTCCACCCATTGGTGATAGGTGAACTCCATTAATTATGGAAGACCATTCTAATTTAAAACATTTGAATTCTCTGACTTCTGCTTAATCATCATTTGCAAGAATGCCTGCAACGCTGACCTTGGAGAAGATGATTTCCTAATTCTTAAGAAGTATCTGTTGAAGAGTTGCTGCAGTGGTTGATTCCTTTCCTTAATATGGAAATATCATCATTAATGTTGAACGAAGGCCAATGATTCAGTTTGTCCATTGCTCGTCTTCACTTATGATAGACAAAGTATCTGTCCATCTGTCCATCAAACAATGTTCCTTTGTCTTTTAGTCTGTCTATGGTAAGTAGCAGACGAATCCAGTTAGCACAAACAAATTGTCTTTCTAGTACTTTGTCTATTGGTTTTATCCATTACATGTAATAGATGAATAGTGGAGGCATAGACGAATCATCTTTCTAATACTTCGTCTATTGGGTTGCCTGTTGTAAGTAACAAATAAGCTATAGGAACACAGATGAATTTTCTTTTCATCACTTCATCTATTGGATTGTCTGTTATAACTAACAGATGAATTATTGAGGTACAAATGAATTATCCTTTCAGCAGTTTGTTTGATGGATTGTCTATTGCAGGTAGTAGACAAAATGTTAGAGGCACAAATGAACTCTACTTCTCTGCCCTTATCTATTTTTGATAGACGATCTTAGTGAGCTATTCGATGGTGGCTCACTTATGACAGAAAAATTTTGTTGTATGCATGTTGCTTTGCATTCATTAGAGATAATCTCCAGTTTGATAGACGAATGGTAACTCTATTGATTTCTTTTCATTTGAGCTTTGTCTATAGCGGTTACTTCATCTTTTGCTTCTGCACTCGCCCAAGCTTTTCAGTCAGATAGATTAATGCATTGGAATATCTTTTCTATGTTTATTTTTTTATGAGGCCTACAATTTGATTCTACATGTTAAATGCTTGGCAATAACCATTAGTACATAATATTTAATGAAGTTTTGTTGGTCATCGGACCATGCATTATGCTAACATTTGTGTACGAGTTCTAGGATCCATGAAATGTCTTCATTAAAAGCATAATTAGGGCTTAATTGAGTTATTCTTAAGGTAAATTAAGTGTTAATCAGGTTACATACAAGATAAGTGATGAGTTTAAGCTTTGTGCCAGTTAGCTAATGAAAGTTATTGTTTACTTAACCGATTATGAAGATTAATTCATTATTATTAAAATGATGTTTATTATATGTTGGATGAAGTGTTTCCATAAGAGAAACAATTCAAATCTTTAATATATGGATGAAATGAATTAGAGAGTGATTAAGGAAGAATAAATATTAAATAAATTTGTGATTAACATTAGTGTTGTTATACACTTCAAGAATAAATGCATTCAATAGTGGCCTCATTATCTTTGATTTAATATGAACTAGTTAATGTTGCTTTTATAAATAAATAACATTATTGTATATACATTGGATATTTCTTGTAGGGTCATTGGAATATAGAAAGAAAGCAAATTGTCGAGCTTGATGAGTTATGGAACTTGAGGCATAAGAAAATAAGTAGGCCCTTTTTGTTTTGTTTGAGAGCATGAGAATTAGCTCATTTGCTTGAATTTGGGCTTGCATATTTTACTTGGGGATAGCAAATATCCTATTTATTGTGAGTACGTATATTTGGATCCTCTGATAGTTAATGGTTGATATTTATATCAACTTTGTTAAGGCATAAAGGTTAGGGATAGTGAATATCCTTTGAATTGGAAATCATTAGTGTTTTGTTTATGTTGGGGTTTATGATGGGAATTGAATAAGAATCTCATATCATTATAACTTATGATACTTGTTCTTGTGTATGATGCCTATTTGTTAGGGATGAAGAATATCCCATGGTTTGATGGATATAATATTTCGCCAGGCTTCATGTGAATGCCTAATTTGATAGGAATAGAAAGTATTCCCTAATTTTGTTTAAGAATGAATGTTGTATATTATATGATGGTGAATAATATTATGTTTTGTGGTGCTAAGAATTTGTTGACTAGAATGGAAAGAATATTGTATTACATGTGAATGTTGGGCATGATTTTACATGTTTTGATTGTGATCAAATTATGTTTTTAATTATTGATTATTGCTATTTTGACATGCCTACTTACTGAGTTGCCCAGACTCATGTCTTCTTATTTAAATTTTTAGTTGACAAGTCAAGTAAGGGAGTTATGGAAGATATTAATTGAGTTTGTGGATTTTATTAGGTTTTGAAGAAATTGGAATTTATATTTATTCAAAATTGTAATAACTTATTAGAGATGTATTCTATTATGTAAAAGATAAATGTATTGGCATGTCATAATAGTTCTTGTGTATGTTATGGAGAGGGATTACATTCAATTCCATCATTGAGCTAAGTAGGTTCTGGGTTGTGAGTGAGTTGGGCTAATTGAGTCATTATGGTTTTATTTATAATTGTTTAAATTCAATTGTTATATATGATAAATGCATGAACTAGTTTAAACCCTTAAAATATAGGGTAGACTACCAAAATATTTGGCAACAAATAGGGATATTAGTGAGAAGAAAGGAAATGATAGCATCCCATATAAGCCCCAATAGAGAACAATCTACCAGGTGGCCAAAACACATAGGGTGGGGGTACGATCGTTATAATGTTTGAATGAGAAATGTCAAATTATGTGATGCATGCTAAATGTTGATGAAATGCTTCCCTAAGGAACTGATATAATTGAGTAATTACATTGCAACCAAAGATCGATTATGGAAGAGGCATTAGAACAAATGTATTTCATACATGAGAGACATGATTAAGAAGTTATTAAAGAAGAATATAAGTTAGATGGTCTTGAGAAATTCATTGACTTGATATGAATTAGTTAAAGCTACCTTTGTAAGCAAAGGACATTATTGTATGTGTAGGATCCTTGAGCATTTATTGAAAGCAGAGTTATGGAACTGGAGATTTGTCACAGAGTTCATCATATAAGGTATGTAGGCATTGTTTTTGCTAAATTTATGGATGAGGATAGTAGTTATCTCATTATTTGAATCCAAGCATATATGTATGATTAGGGATAGTAGATATCCCATGATTATGCATTGAATGGTTTTTATTATAGTATGTAGCTATGTGATACTTGGATGGATAGGTACAACTAATATCCCTTTATGTTGCATGATCAGTAATTCGTTATGATATGAATGGTGATTATAATGATATTATTCTTGTGTTTGGATATGTAAATAAAAAGGATAAAGAATATCCTATGTTTGTGTAGATTTTTGATTGATAAGGATAAAGATTATCCCATGATTCTTCTTTCTATGGTGTATGGGTGAATTTAGGAATTAATGGGGATTTTAAGTATCCCAGAATGACATAGATGTGATGTGATGTGAGCCTGGATGGTACATGGGTGGTCATTATTGCATACACCTAAATGGCGTAGATTGTTGTATGGGAATTAAGAGGACTTGAGCCTCATGAGTATATATTCATGTTATGATTATATTGTCATATTATATTCATGTTTTGAGTTAGAACATGTGGTTTATGATTAATTATTGTTTACTAATGTGCCTACTTACTAAGTTCATTTGAAACTCAGGCCTTCTTGTTTGAACTTTTTTAGCTGATAGGACAGGTAAAGAATCTCAACTATGGGTTGGGATTACTGATCAAGAGTGAAAGACATTTTCATGGTAAGATGAAATGTTGAGATTGGAATCCCACTGAGTATTTCTATAATGGTAATTTCATCATGTATTCTATGACTATAGTTAAAAAGATTCCCAATGATGTAGAAGAGAAATGTATTGGCATGTCATATGAATTATTGATAATATTGTATATGGATCTATAGGATACTAGTGATGTATATTACCATCATGATACGATTTTGGTCTTGGGCAGATAGTTGCGGGCATGGGTGTGAATTTGTAGTTAATGTTGTTATTTTGTGATTATTTTTGTAATTATCAAAAATTATAGAATTATATATTAATGTATGCATAAGTAAAGATCTTGATATTTTAGGGGATACTTTACTAGATTTTAGGCATAATATTTTCATTAAAAATAGGAAAATTATAAGTTAATGGTGAAATGCATAGGCGCCAAGGTGGACCATTATAAAGAAATAGTCATTTAGTATGACAACACTCAAAGGGAAATTTAAAACATCTGAAGTTGGCTTTAAATGTTTGGGAAATGTAGCCGTCGATGCTGGTTGGGACTGTCAAATCTTTAGAGGAAGTTCAGAGGTGAGGAAACAAGCTTTAGATGTTCAAACTGAAGTGCGACAATGGTAACTGACAAGAATTCGACCTTCAAAGGCTCTGAAGTTTAACTTTAGAAGCTCTGAGGCACGCTTAGAAGGCAGTTTATGTTGAGTGTTAAAAACATAATCTTAAATGATTTACAACATGCCAAAAGAAGGTGCAATAGCTAGAATGGATTCAAAACTTATTAAAAGTTCCAAAGAAGAAGTCGAAGACTCTTGAGTATGTTTAAAAAATGTGAAATCTTAAAAACTCAAGTGTCTAGAATGTACATGTCACTCCAACTTGCTACCAAGTTCAGAGAGCTGAAGGCTATATCACTTACATTTCAGACACTATGATCTTTTGTTGACTCTTGTGCAAGTATACATGATCACAAGTAATATAGATGTGGTAAGTTGAGTACCATTCCTACGAGGAAGTAGGTTATCATACACTAAGTACTAAACTTGTATCAAATTAGTAATATTCGATACAATGAAATTTAGTAGATGATATAAGAACTAAATTTGAATAAACAATGAAGTTGACAAATTGTAAGAGCAAAAGAAGAAACATCAATGGATGAAATATCTAGGAATTCAACTTCACCTAACAAATCCACTTATATTGATGAATTGCATTGAGTAAATTATCATTCCTCTCATAATCAATCAGATACATTAAAGTATCTACCACCCTTTCTTAAGTGTTATGATAGGTGTGTCTATTAAAGTGATTTTCTATATCTCCCCAAATCTAAATTAATGAACCCATTTAGCTTAAGAATCCAAGTATAATATATGTAATCGCAAGGTCATCTGCACACGGATTGCACATGTACAATGGCTATCTCTAGACTTCACTGCATCATATGTTCTTTAATTCAAGAGTTTATTCCTAATTCACCTCTCTTGAGTATAAATTAAGAATCTTAGTTCATGCACATGATAGCTAAGCACATACACGCTTAAGCATGTGAATTTAGATATAAAAAATATGATATATTATGATCTTATCAAATTCCCCCAAACTTAGCTTTTGATCGTACCGAGCAAAATAACAATCTGAACTCATGAATCAGTTAGGAAAATCTTTTTCAAACAATCAGTAATATGCCAGACAAATTACACATGTGCACATATCTCAGAAATCAATCAAGATACTTTCCAAGTAATCTCATGAAACCCATGATTCATCAATCCTTTCATGAAATGAAAATGTATGTGTGTGCAGTGTCAATTTCATACTACATGCATGTGTTTCAGTCAATAATGTGAAATCCAGTGATTTTCATGATCTTCACAAAACACTCCATAAGCTTACTTTTCATAATCCCTCTCCACTAATGTAGAAAACTCTATTCACTTGGATTAATAGGCCTTTGTTAAGCTTGTAATGGGGCCTTAGGTTTTGGTAACAAGAAAAATAAGGATACACAAAGTAAGAGATCAGATCTGCATTTTACACGAATATTCAACCTCTTAACTTTTTATTTTGGGTTTTATCTATTTTATGAGTTGTATTACTACCACACCCTTGACTTATTTCTTTTACTTTCATTAGGATGTGATTCTCCCAACTATGTGCTATATTACTACCACATCTCCAAACTTATTTTCTGTTGAGTTCATGGAGATAAGATCCCTCCAATTGAAGGATAAATTCTTATTGATTTCTTTCCTTTTGTCCCTTTTTCTATTCTTTTATCATTCTTCTGTTTAACTACCCCAAACTTATCTTCTTATGTAGTCATGTGCATCTCTGCAATCTTGTGTTTAGAATATGTCTCTTAATAGGTCAATCATGATTTTTCAGGCTAAAAAGGATTGAATGATGAGGCTAAAGAAAGAAAAATTGAATGGTGGTCTTTCACATGCTTTGCATGTGCCATTCTATCATTAAAGATCAATGGGGACACTAGTGATAGTGAAAATATTAGGTTAGCTTGAAAGGCTCCAACTGATCAAAGAATGCCTAAATCATTTCCATGTAAACATGCTTTCTAAGATTTCGCCATGAGGAATAATCAAATAAGTTCTAGCAAGCTTGTGTCAACCAGAATATGTTACTGAATTCACAACATCATCACTAATTCACATATACTTTGCATGATCTTAACATAATTTGCTAATTGAAATTTTTATCAATCATGAAAAGGAGGACTTATCATAAGAATCAGTAAATCATTTGGTAGCACTTATCCTTCTTTCTCAATAATGTGCAATGGTAATAAAAAACTCAACATATGTCACTTGATCATTAAAAGAGAATCCATCCTATTCAATTTCAGCAATGTAACGTAGTTTGCTCTTGGATTTCTTTAGCTAATCATCAAAAGGGATGCTCATAGAGAAATTTTATACCCAAATTTGAAAAAAAAATTCCAAAACTGAATGCAAATTCGAAATCTTAGTTGTAAATCTAAATGTAACTCCCCAAATATCCCCAAACTTAAATCAAACATTATACTCATGAAATAATGAAATAGGTTTAAGTTTAAGAGCTTCCTAGAATGAAGTGCATTTTAATCCTCTTCTTCTAAAATTTATTGGCATTCTTTGCAAATCTTTGATAATTTTCATACTTAACACATAATCTGCAATCTCATGAAACTTCTATGCTTAATCTAAAATCAGGTTCTTACTTTTGCAATAGAAACATTAAACCACAACTAAAAAATCTATCCAAATAAAGAAAATGAAACAAACAACTAAGCTAAATGTGAAGAGAACAAAGAAAGTTAAGATCATCTTTTTATCATGAATTCAACTTTCTCCTCTGAAGTGAACCATTCTCCTTTTCTGGAGGACAAGAGTTGATCAAACTATTGATGGTTGCAATGTAGAATTGTCTAAAATTGAGTAAGCAAAATAAAAAAACTAAGCAAAAATTAAAAAATTAAGCAAACTAAGCTAGTCTAAAAATCCTAAAAGCAAAGGGATGAGAAAGTAGTTCTAATTTATAGTCTTTAGCTTGACTTTGACACTTTTTCATGCATTCAGTTTAAATTTCTCCCCTGCTTTGTCACTTTTGATTCCGACTTTGTGTATACAAAGAATAAGGTTGATCTCCTTGATGTCACAGCTGATGTCCAATTGAATTCATATTCCTACTCATGTGGCAATTCCGCTAACTGGTCCTCTTGAACTTCATCAAGCACAAATGACATGATCACTAGCAATATGCTATCTTTGGAGGGCTTGGGGTATCTAGTTATAGAGTGGTTCAGTTCCTCAAACTTGATAGGTTGCTCATGAGGCTTATCTCCTACTTCAAGTATGTTGGTGGGTTGATGAATTGTTGTATTCTCATCCACGAGTTGTTCCACTTCATCAACCCTGAAATAATCATCAAAAATATTAGGCAGTTTCATAGCTTTAAAAATATTAAATTTAACTTCCTTATCCTGAACACACATTGTGAGCTTGCCCTTTTGTACATCAATTAGCGTCCGTCCAGTGGCTAGAAATGGCCTGCAAAAGATGAGTGGAATCCATTGGTCTTCGTCCATGTCAAGAACCATGAAATGTGCAGTAAATATGAACTTGTCAACTTTTATCAGAATGTCTTCCACAATACCTCTTGGATGTCTAATTATGCGATCAGCTAGTTGAAGTGTTACTATAGTTGTTTTGACCTCTCCCAATTCTAATTTCCTAAAAATAGAAAAGGGCATTAAGTTAATACTTGCACCCAAATCACACAATGCATTTTCAAAATAAGAAGCACCAATAGTGCAAGGAAATAGTAAAACTCCCTGGAGCTTTCATCTTTTGTGGTAGTTTGTTTTGCAAGATGGATGAACATTCATTCAACTTCATAGTTTCATAATCCTCCAACTTCCTTTTGTTTGCCATTATCTCCTTCAAAAATTTTGCATAGCTAGCCATCTGTCCTAAAGCATCTGCAAAAGGAATGTTAATATGCAATTTTTTAAATACATCTAGAAATTTAGAAAACTACTTATCCATCTTATGCTTTTGAAGTCTTTGAGGATAAGGGATTGGAGGCACATAAGGCTTGGGATTGTCTGGAAACAGTTTGCTCTTTCTTGTCTCTTTTGTTTGCTCAATAATTTCTTTTTGTCTTTCCTTGGGAGCTAGTTGTTCTGCTTCTTCTTTTCCCACTTGCCTACCACTTCTTAGAGTTACAGCCTTTACCATCTCAATTGGGTTTTTCTTTATGTTGCTGGGTAAAGAACCTTGTTGTATTCCTAACAACATCTTTGCTAGTTGTCCTACTTGCATCTCTAGATTTTTTATTGAGGCCTCTTGATTTTGAAACCTCATGTCTTTGTTGTGCATGAATTCTTAGGTGTTATTCATAAAGTTTTTGTGCTACTTGTAAGTTTGTTGATCATCTCTTCTAGATTGGATTTTCTCTCTTGTGGTTGTTTGAATTCTAGTGGTGGACTTTTTGCATTTTGATTGCTCCATGAGAATTTTGAATGATTTCACCACCTTGGATTGTAAGTGTTGTTGTATGGATTATTTTGTGACCTGTTGAAATGACTAACAAAGTTAGCATTCTCAGTAGATTGTGCAAAAGTGTTACCTACTTGACAATCCATGCTAATATGTCCTTCACCACAGAAATCACAAGTCACTTTCTGAATTTTCATTATTGAAGCATTCATATTGTTTATCTTCTTATTCAATACTTCAAACTGTGCAATGAGTGCAGTGAGACCATCCACTTCACGCACTCCTACTGGTCTTCTCATTGGTAGCCTTTCAGTAGGTCACTGATAGCTGTTAGATGCTATCTCTTGCAATAGTTCATAAGCTTCTTCTAGCGTTTTGTTATTTAATGATCCTTTTGTAGCTACATCAATCATAGAACAAAAATTTAGACTAGTCCCAGTATAAAAAGTGTGTACTTGCATCCATATGGGTAGTCCATGATGTGGGCATCTCCTCAGCAAGTCTTTAAATCTCTCCTATGCCTCGTATAGTGATTCATTGTCCATCTGCATAAATGTTGTAACATTGTTCCGAATCTTAGCAGATTTTGAAGGTAGGAAAAACTTACCTATGAACTTCTGTGCCATAGCATCCCAAGTGGTGATTAAGCCTATAGGAAGAGAAGAAAGCCAACCTTTAGCTTTGTCCTTTAGAGAAAATGAAAATAATCTCAACCTGAATGCATCATCATTGACTCCATTATATTTGATTGTATAGCAAATTTCAAGAAAAGTATCCAAGTAGCTGTTTGGATCATGGCTTTGAAGTCCACTGAATTGAACAGATTGCTTAAGCATATGAATAAGAGATGGTTTAATCTCAAAATTATTTGCTTGAACTGTTGGTCTTCTTATGCATGATGTTTGTCCCTAAACAGTTGAAATAACATAATCTCTCAAAAGTTTGCATGGATTTTCAGCTACAGTCGCTCCAACAACACCTTCTTCTTTCATCTTTTTAGTCAAAATTGACTGTTCTCTTGGTCTTCTTCTGTATTTATGATCTGTTTCTGTGTCAAACTCAAGTATATTGCCTTGCTGACTTCATACCATACACTACTTTCTACAAAAAAATAGAAATAAATTAAATCTAGAATTCAAAAAAACTATAACTAGGAATCAAAAGAAATATATAAACTAGTAATAAGCAGAAAAGAAAAACCAAAGTAATACCAATATTGATTAGTAGTAATATTAATGTAAAACTCATTACCTTAGTCTGTAATGGTGCCAAAAACTTGTTGACTCTCGTGCAAGTATGCACAATCACAAGTAATACAGATGAGGTAAGTTGAGTATCGTTCCCACGAGGAAGTAGGTTGTTACACACTAAGTACCAAACTTATATCAAATCAGTAATATTTGATTGAATGAAATTTAATAGATAATATAAGAACTAAATTTGAATAAACAATGAAGTTGATAAATTTTAAGAGTAAAAGAAGAAATTTCAATGGATGAAATATCTAGGAATTCAACTTCACCTAGCAAATCCACTTGTATTGATGAATAGCATTGAGTAAATCATCATTACTCTCATAGTCAATCAAATGCACTAAAGTATCTACCACCCTTTCATAAGTGTTATGATAGGTGTGTTTATTGAAGTGATTTACTATGTCTCCATGCAAATCCAAATTAATAAACCCATTTAGATTAAGCATCCAAGTGTAATATATGCGGTCGCAAGGTCATATTCACACAGATTGCACATGTACAATGGCTATCTCTAGACTTCATTGCATCATATGTTCTTCAATTCAAGAGTTTATTCCTAATTCACCTCTCTCGAGTATAAATTAAGAATCTCAGTTCATGCACATGAAAGCTAAGTACATACATGCATTAAGCTTAGAAAAGAAGAAACAATGAGGAAGAGTATAATTTAACTTAAAAATCAAACATCAACACAAGCTTCATTGCTAGGATCCATTTAATCCTAGATAATAAAAATTTAAAACATCATATTTGAATTAAAATCAACTAAGTAATTGATAAACATCACCGTAATCCAATATTGAATGTTGATTAAAAAATAAAAGCTGAACTTGAAAGAAAATAGAATATTCAGGTTGCAGCGACTTTCTCCAATGATCTTCTTGCTCTAAACATTTATCGTCATCCAACTTTCTCTCTATGCTCCACTCTCCTCTCCTAATTTGAACTCTTGGGTGTCCTTAAATAACCCGAATAGCTGGGTCTTAATAGAATTACTCCATGAATTGCAATTCCTTTACGCATAAGAATCAAATTCTAAAAATAACTTTGTATTTTCTACCCAAAAAGATTCTTTCCATATGTAAGAAAAGTTCCAACAATAGATATCATTATTGTGCCACTAATTTCTAAATATACCTTCCATAAATTACAATAACTTCTAAAAATTTTAGTAACATATGTAAATGAAATTGCTTCAAAAATATCTCAGATGATAACAATTGTTGATCATTGTGAGACTCCATTGCTAAAAATATATTGTTGATCATAGTTTGTATATAATGCATGGAAGAATAAACTAAATTTGTGTACTTCTAATTTTAAGCTTTTAATTTCAAACTTTGTTTCTTGTTAGGCTGCTTTGGAGGCATGAAAATTGAGCAGAAATTTGAATTCTTGTTTTGGAGTTCTCTGAAGTGAACTTCGGAGAAAAAATTGTTGCTTCGGAGATTTTTATTCTGCTTTGAAGTTCTCTGAAGTGAAATTTAAAGAAAAAATCATTGCTTCAGAGATTTGTTTCTACTTTAGAGTTCTCTAAAGTGAACTTTGGAGAAAAAATCGTTGCTTTGGAGTTTTCTGAAGTGAACTTTGGAGTAAAAATTCTGCTTCAGGGATTTCTAGATAGAGTACAACTTGTTTTATTATAGCTTTCTCATAAAAACTCATAATTAGTCCATTATTTTTGTAGTAGATAGATAATTTTAGGGGCTACAACTTTTATGTTGATGACTTTGTCTGAGTCATCCATATTATATGATTTGTGAGCCTTTAAAGTAACACCTTTTTTCAAATGTAGTAGATGAATGTGAAGCTCTACAGATAGTTGTACTATTTTAACCATAACTTTTTCATATAAATTTAGATTCATTTGATTTTTGATGAATTGGAAAGATAAGAATAAATTCTAAAACTTTAATGTTAAACATTTTCTAAATATGCCTCCATCAGTCGCAGAAATTGTTTTAAAGTAACATCTCTTGTAATCTTCAGTTTCATTTTACATATCTATAAAACAAACTCTGTTAAGTGCAATATCCACTAAAAAATATTAAAAGAAGATCTTAAATATGTGAATTTAGATATAAAATATATGATATATTATGAGCTTATCAAGTTTAACTTTTATCATTTGTATTTGAGATTTAACTTTATATACACTTAGGCGTGATTAGAGGCAATTCCTTGTACACATTATATTTGTTATGTTGAGTTACCGATAAGCTCTAGAAACTAGTGTATATGAGTTTGTTGGTGAGCTTAGAGGAAAACTAACATTGTAACAGTTGTTGGTAAGCTCGTGAAAACTAGATTGAAGATTAGAGTATGAAGGCTTTAAGTTTTCTCTTTTGTAAGTGAAGGAATGAAGGTTTAAGCTCAGATGAATGCAATAGGTTTTCTTCTCAATTTAGCCTTCTTTCTCTTATACCTGCTGTGAATTCCAGTCATTGGAGGTTGGTAAGCTTCCTTAAATGCATAAGAACATTTGAAATTCCTCTCATTGAAATTGGGCATTTTCTAGTTAGGTTTTATAGTTGTGAAAGCATGAGACATCAACGTCGTCTTTGCCAGAGATGGTAGATGGACGTTTTAGATTGTATGAAGTAAAGTATTCAACATGTCTGTAATGGCTTCAAACTAACTAAAATTAAGCTTCATCACTTTGGACATAGTTGCTGCTTTGCATCATATGAAGTTAAGATTTCATAATGTTTGAAGTTTGTCTCTGTCACTGCTTAACATCTTTTGAACCTTGTCTATGAACTGACTGATATTTTAGACAAAGTTGCTCCATCTAAAGCTAGTTATTCACAATATCTGAACTAACATGGCATGTGAACTTCATCTGAGATTGGTTTTTTTGTAGCTTCATATTGCCCAAAGAAAATATTTCATACTTGGGGAAATCAAGGACAAGGTTGTCTTGATCTTATTCCTTGGAAAATTCCTTTTGCATGTTTGAATAATATTTCATACCATGTGAAGTGATGAGAGTCACTAGGCTATTTGATATGGAGTCGAAGGCCTTCATAATATCTAGAATTTTGAACTAAACTATTTTTTGGACGTGATGGTCAAATTATAATTTTTTGCAAGTGCACAAATCTGTAGTAGAATAACTTGCAAGTACAAGGGTCAATCCTATAGAGAATTGTCTAAAGTGATTTAATTAAACCTAGTTACTAGAATAAAACTATTATAAATTAATAAGATGATGTGGTGCTAAACAAATCAAAGTTTAAGATTGAATACAAAAACAAAAATAGTGAGTAATGTGATGAGATTTTACAAGTTGCAAGAGTCTAGGGATCTGATTTCACCACTCAATGATATTCTATGTTGTTCTGATGTTGGATTCAATTCATTATCTTGGGTTTGTTCTATCAAATATATGATTATTACAATTAGGCATCTGGGTTTAAACTAAGTATTTTCCCCTATTGCAATTACCTATGACGTATAGTCTAATTGAAGTTAAAAATTCATGAAGATTAGAAGAAATTTAGTGAACCAAGTAGAATAGTTTTGCATAAGGCATCTACCATAACCATCTTCTTATTCATTCAAGAGAGCTCATTATATAGTTTAGCATATGGCATCTACCTTAAACATGTTCTCAGATAATCAATTTAATTCATAGAATTAGTGATCAAGCAATTAAATAAATCAGATGACTACAATAAACATAATGAATGAAACAAGATAAAATTGAATTAATCAACCAACAATCCCTATTTATCATAGAATAATCATAAGGGTTTACATATTCACCCTAGAAAAAGAAAATAAATTCATGATTAAAACAAAAAGAAAACTCTCTTAAATATGCATGTTTGTAGAACTCAAAATCTCTCTTGCTTCCTTGCAGAACTTCTTCCCTAAAAACTCTCTATGCCGAATTGTATCTCTCTCCCTATGTATCTTACTCTACTCTAGATATCTCCTTAAATAACCTAGGTAACAAGGTTTTAATAAACTCCCCCATGAACTACAATGCCTTTATGTATAAAGATCCTCTTCTAATAATAACTTAGTATTTCCACATGAAAAGATAGTTTCCAAAACATTACAATGCATAAAAATAGGAGCTCTATAATAAACGGAGTAGTTGCATAACCATCTTTAGAAAATTTGGAACATAATCAAGCACAGAAATCAACTTCTAAAACTAAGTCAAATAGTGCAAATTCTGAAAGTTGCAGCACCCAACATCTCAAACACTTCACAATGTCTGAAATCAGTTCAGACACTTAACAACGTCTAAAATCAGTTTAGACGATTTGGATCTAACAGTAGATAGTGCGAAGTGATTTTAGATGTTGTTAAGAATTTGAGACATTTGGTGCTACAACTATTCACTGCAAACTATACTAGAAATGCATGGTGTCAAGCTTTGTAGTAAAATGGTATGTGAGTATCATCTCCATTGGGACTAGTGATTTTAATTAGTCACTACCTATTGTAGTGTATCATGCCAATTTTATTTGGAAAATCAAATAATATGAATTTAACTAAGAACTAAAATGAAAGGTAGGCTTTTGTTAGAAAGGAATTAAGGTAAAGAAGCTCTAGAGGATCAACTTCACTTGTGTTTCGATCATGGGTTCATCAACTTAATATGCCTTGAGTAGTTTCATCGATTTATAGATGAAGAATCGAAATGAATTTAACCTCCTCTCCCGAGTGATAAGTTAACTATCTATTATCAATATTTCAACTTCAACACCTATAAAAATTAAAATATTAATAATGCATTAAGACCTGTTGTTCCTTTTAACTAATCTTACATAACCTAGAGACTTCCCCAAGACATCCAGGATTACATATAATGATGTTGAAATCTCATTTAGAATTACCTCTTCTAAGTGTGAATCCTAAATGCAGTATCATTCGATAAAGTGTCACTAAATCAAAGGTGTTAATCACACAACATCACAAATAAATCTCTAAAAGATATTCAATAACATAACTCATTGATTAAACCATGACTTGGACACAAGATCCATCTCCCCTCTAGAAGGAGAGATTTAGCCACTCATATTCAAATCAAAAGACATAGCACTACCATTCAACATTGTCTAAAATCTGAATATGGAGTTCAATCCAAGTACAATTGAAGAATGAGAAGCAAATACTGAAAGATTCAAGAATGAAAATGAAAGTAAACTCTTCTCTTTTGGTTTCCCTTGTTAAAAATAGGCTTGAAGCACATCTCTCCAGGAAATCCTTTTTCCCTTCTCTTCTCAAGCTCCAATCTAACCTTCAAGCTGCCCCCCAAGATGTCTAAGATTCCCCAAGATGTCTAAGATAAGCTTTAGGGTAACTTCTCTAAGCTTTTTATACTCCTCCCTTTAATAGTGATCTTTTTATAGCTTTTCCATGAAATTCTAGAAGATTTAGTGTTGTTTCCAACACTTTCAGAAACTCCGGATCTATCTTCAGCTATAGTGCTAAGACATAGTGTCATGGCACAAGATGATCTGACTCCCAAAATGCCTCACTATGCCGTGACACCATTGTGTCGCGGCGTTGCACTACTACCCAACTTGCTACTTTGAGTCTGTGTCACGGCATTGTGTCGTGACATAGTTTAGCCTTTCCAATTTTGCAACATGGTGTCATGGCATTATGCCTATTGTCTTCCTACGCATTTGCTATGCAACAACATAGTGATGTGGCATTTTACTTGCTATCTTTGTGTGTTGTTTTGAATGTCACAACATGGTGTCGCAACATAGTGCCTTGACATTATGCTACGACAAGGAGTTATCTGCATGGGATTTTATCTTCTTGCCTTCATTCTTCATGCTCTATCTCATCTTCATTACTTTGTTTCTAATCTACTTTATTGCAACCATACATAAACATTACAGTCATTATTTTAACTTGAGAACAGCTCAAAAGCATGCTATATGTTAGCTTGAGATTGCATAATATAAGTGAATATTATTCACTAATCAAACACCCCAAAACTTATAATGTTGCTCATCCTCGATCAAAACATAAGAAAAATACAAAAATGGCATAGATCAAGTTCATTGATGACCTCAAGAAAGTTGTCATAGCTTGGATGAAAATGTTGAAACATCATGTTTATCAAAATTTTCAACTTGAATATCATCTCATCTAATTCCGATTCCTGGTGTATGTGCAAAATGTTATAGCTATTCTAATTTAAATCATTTTAGATCTAGATTAATTCATGAAAGCAAGTAAAACATATTCAATGCATACTCTACGAATTCACGGGTTAATAGTGACTACATTAGATAAGCATACTCTTTACTTCCATTTTTTGTGGGCTGTATTACTATCACACTTCCTATACTTATCTTTTTTTTTAATTTCTTTGATGTGTGACTCCCCCATTTCTAGGCTATGTTACTATCAAAACTTTTTTACTCATTTTCTTTTGTTTCATGAAGATGTCACCCCACCAGCTAGATGATAAGTTCTTGGTTATGCTTTTCTTTAATCTAATATTCATCTCTAACATCATTTGCAATAAATTCTAGAATGCAAATTAAGCTATGTATACTTAATTATATAAATTGTTTCTAGGTATCCAAAAAATTCAGAAAGAAATAGTTATGTGATCAAATGTGTAAGGAATCTAAAATAGATTAGATATAAATTCAAATCAAGAATATTGAAAACATTAACATTTATTATTCTCATCCTAGCTATTGTTGTATCATGTTGTTCATATCATAGGTCTCATGCACTAATCAATGCTAAAACATATATATATATAGATAGATAGATAGATAGATAGATAGACATTATTTTTCAAACATCACAACTTGTAGACACACAAATAAAACAAATTACTACATAAAGGTAATAAGAAATTATTTACTAACTCATAGCAAACATCTAACTTAATAAATCAAGATATATATATGATTGTTCAAATAAAACAAAAGAAACACATAAGGTTAAGCACATCCTTATAAAAATAATTGCAAACCTCCCCCGAACTTAGAATAAGACATTGTCCTCGATGTCACAAAAAGTAATAAGTATGAAGACTTCCCTGAAAAATCTCAGTCAAACTCATCATAATCATCTCTAGTGTCTTCATCCTTGGAGTCGTCATCTCCGTCACTGTCATCTTTTGCATCCATGTTGCTGTCATCATCAGTGTCACCTTCCTCCTCCTCATGGGCTACAACAACAACTTCATCTTCATCATGCCAGTGGATATGGTGGGAAGGTCATTGGTGGGGGAAACTGGATCGGGTTCCCTGATCAAGTAGGAACCTTTGAAGCAAGTGACATGTAACATTGCAACAAATGATCATACTGCCTATCATGTCGGGCTGCCATTTGATCGATCTACTTGGTGAGCTTATGAAGCAATTTAGTACTTTCTAATCCATGATCCATAGGCTGGAGTTGATCTTGTTATCTAAAAGTGCTAGCTTGTGCAGTGTTGGGGCCTGATTTAGCTCTTGCAGTGGGACCTTTAAAAGTTTTGACGAGGTTCGGTGAAATGGCAGGTTTGGGATGCAAGACTTCTTCAGAAGAACTGGTTGGTTCCTCACTTGTAAACACAATGCATAAATCAAAGAGGGGTAACCAAATCTACTTATAGGGGTCTATACTTGGGTAAGGTGCAAGATCAATGCTTCAATGATTTTGCCCACATTAATAGAGCGTTGAGTTTGGATAGAAAAATTTAACAATGCCCTATCCTTGGAAACCCTCGAAACAAGTAAAGTCACAATTAGCTTGGTAGAAATAAAATAACGCCATACCTTCCTAGGAGTTTGTAGTCCCTGTTTAGGAATACTCTTTATCTCACCCCTTGATTGTTGCCAATTTGTCCTTGGATATGAAATGCTTTTGATTAATTCTTCATAGTCTGGCTCTTCCTCTTATAGTTGGAAAACTCATTATCCTACACATTGGGGTGCTAATATATCTTATTTATGGTAGATCTGTCAAATAGAACACAACATTGTCAGACTAATGCCTTCAGGTTTGTGTTCTAAGGCATTTGCATAAAATTCCCGGACCATGGGAACTAGACCTGGTTGCTAATACTTCACAAGTTCACCCTATTGTCTGTCATGAATCACCTTCTGTATAGAGTGCATAGGGTTGATGATACGCTGCTCTAGAGTGCAATTTCTCTTCACAAGAGAACTCTTATATCTTTCTGCAATAGCTGAATTGACAAAGGTGGGCTTGATCTGATGTTTCGAGGTTATACTTCACGACCTCTTGGATGGATCAACAACTGTGGTTTTCTGTCCCTTTGGAGCCATATGAACAATATACTGAATATCTGGAAGTGAATGCAACACTAAAGTGTGACACAAAGATGCACAATTCAATCTAGAAATTTGAAATACAATGCAGGGATGGTCCACACTACCCCCAAACAAGTAACAAGTAACAATCAGATGCCAAAGAATCAATGAATTGCACAATCGCACACAAAGAGTGTTCATCACATTTAGATTTTTCGTCGAAAAATTAGCATATCAACCAATGGGTCCACCAACCACACATGTCCGCTTCAATACACAATACACTACACGCCGGCCCTTCTCCCATAAACACCAAGCTTAATAGCCAAGAGAAAGATCTTCCAAAAAATCACACAAGCATTTCAGCGAACACACTACATGCATAAACCTCACTTCTTCCACATTGTGCCAAGCAAGTCATAGAAAGAGGAACTTAACACTTGAATCTCGATGAAGTGGTGGTGTACTTACTTGAAATGCTTAGATGGCATTCCCTTGAATGTTAAAGATGTAGGTAGGTTGAGAGGAGATGGCATCATGGAGCTCCCAAGAAGTCCTTTGCAGGCATGATGGAAGGTGATAAAGAAGAGGTTTTGGTGAGAGTGATTCTTTTAAATGGAGTCAATGGAGATGAACTGAAGAGATGAGTTTCGTTGGAGCCTTCATTGGAGCCTAGGGTTTGAAGGGGGAAGAAGGAAAAATACCAAAGAGGGAAGCACGAATGAGTATGTCACGACATGGGAGATATTTTAAGGGGTGGCATTGGGACACATACAAAGGCGTGGGTCATGTGCCATGGCATTATGGCTGATGTTTGCACGTATGCCACAGCATGGTGTCACAACATGGTCCTTGCTGATTTTGGCTCCTTTTGGGTTCGCACGTATGCCACGGCATAGTGTCGCAGCATTATCCTTGCTGATTTTGGCTTTCTCCTTATGTCACGACATGGTGTCATGACATTAAACCTGCTGACTTCCTTGCTATCTCCTTGTGTCGCGGCATGATGTTATGACATTGTTTTGGCTACCTCATTTTGCTGCCCCTCTCTCAATTGAAGTGATACTTTTTATGCTAATTGCCTTATTTCTTGAGTGGATTGATCCCCAAAGGTGTTCTAAACCCTACTACATGATGGGTAATGTTTTATTCAAAAATCCAATCAACAAGTGATAATTCAAATTTGGAATTAAGACTAAAAACTAAAGCGAATGATATAGAGTAAGTAAGCAAAATAAAAACCTATAACAGAAAACCATATAATACTGAGAAAATTATAAAAGAGAGTTAAGAATGTGGTGAGTGAGTATCATCTCCTCGGCGACGATGCCAAAAACTTGTTCGCTGTAAACTATGCTGCAAGTGCACGACATCAAGTTTTGTAATAAAATGGTGAGTGAGTATCGTCTCCACAGGGACTAGTGATTTTAATTAGTCACTAGGTATTGTAGTGCATAATTCCAATTTTATCTGCAAAATCAAATAAAACAAATTTCACTAAGAACTAAAAAGAAGTGTAGGCTTTTATTGGAAAGAAATCAAGGTGAAGGAGCTCTAGAGGATTAACTTCACTTGTGTTTCAATCATGGGTTCATCAACTTAATATGCCTTGAGTAGTTTCATTGATTTGTAGACTAAGAATCCAAATACATCTAATCTTCTCTCCTGAGTGATAAGTTAAATATCCATTATCAATATGCCAACTTCAACATTCCTATAAAAATCAAAATATTAATAATGCATTAAGATATGTGATTCCTTTTAACTAATCTTACATAACCTAGAGACTTTTCCAAGATATCCAGCATTATATATCATGATGTTGAAATCTCATTCAGAATTACCTCTTCCAAGGGTGAATCCTAAATGTAGTATCATTCAATAAAGGGTCACTAAATCAAAGGCATTAATCAAACAACATCACAAATAAATCTCTGAAACATACTCAATAACATAACTCATTGATTAAACCATGACTTTGACACATGATCCATCTCCTCTAGAAGGAGAGATTTAGCCACTCATATTCAAATCAAAAGACATAACATTACCATTCAAAATTGTTTAAAATCCAAATATAGAGTTTAATCCAAGTACAATTGAAGAATGAGAAGCAAATATTGAAAGATTCGAGAATAAAAATAAAAATAAACTCTTCTCTTTTGGTTTCCCTTGCTAAAATAGGCTTGAAGCATGTCTCACTAGGAAGTCCTTTTTCTCTTCTTTTCTCAAGCTCCAATCTAACCTTCAAGCTACCCCCAAGATGTCGAAGGTGACCTCTTTGAGCTTTTTATACTCCTCCCTTCAATAGTGATCTTTTTGCAGCTTTTTCATGAAATCCCAAAAGATTCGGTATTGTTTCCAACACTTTCAAAAAATTTGAATCTGTGTCTTCAGCTATAGTGCCACAACATAGTTGGCATAAGATCATCAAACTCCAAAAATGCCTCACTGTGCCACGACATGGTGTTGTGGCATTATGTCGTGACATTGTGTCGCAACATTGCACTACTACACAACTTGCTGCTTTGAGTTTGTGTCGTGGCATTGTGTAGCAACATAGTTTAGCCTTTCCAATGTTGCGGCATTACGCCTACTATCTTCCTATGCATTTGTTGTGCCATGGCATGGTGTTGTGGCATTGTACTTGCTATCTTCGTGTGTTGTTTCGAGTGTCACAATATGGTGTTGCGATATGGTGTTGGGACATAGTGCCTTGACAGTATGCTGCGACAAGGAGTTGTTTGCATGGGATTTTATCTTCTTACCTTCATTCTTCATGCTCCATCTCATCTTCATTACTCTATTTCTCATCTACTCTGTTTGCAGCCATACATAAACATTAAACTCATTATTTTAATTCAAGAAAGGCTCAAAAACTTGCTAAAAGTTAGCTTGAGATTGCATAATATAAGTGAATATTATTCGCTTATCAACAACTTTCAAAATTTGCACAATTTGAGTTATTTTTAGAAGTTGATTTTAGAAGTTGATTTATGTGATTAATTATGTTCTAAAGTTTTTGAAGATGGATGTGTAACAACTCAATTTTCTTTTAGAACTCCTATTTTTATGCACTGCAACATTTTGGAAACTATCTTTTCGTGTGAAAATACTGAGTTATTATTAGAAGAGGATCTCTATGTGTAAAGGCATTGCAGTTCATGGAGGATTACTAAAACCCAACTGCCTGGGTTATTTAAGGAGATGTCTAGAGTAAAGTGAGATACACAGTTAAAAAGATGGCATAAAGAGTTTCTGGGAAAGAAGTTTTGTAAGGAAGCTAGAGAGATTTTGAGTTCTGCAAATATGCATATTTTAGAAAGTTTTCTTTCTATTTTAATCATGAAATAATTTTATTTTTCTAGGGTGAAGATGTAGCCCTCATGATTATTCTATGATAAATAGGGATCGTTGGTTGATTAATTTAATTTTATCTCGTTTCATCATTATATTTATTATAGTTAGCTAATTTATTTAATTGCCTAATCACCAATTCTATGAATTAGATTGACCATCTGAGAACATGGTTAAGGTAGATGCCATATGCTAAACTATTTAGTGAGCTCTCTTAAATGAATAAGTATACAATTATTGTACATGCCTTATGCTAAACTATTCTACTTTGTTCACCAAAGGTTTTCTGATTTTCATCAATTTTCAACCTCAATTACACTACACGCCATAGGTAATTGGAATGGGAGAAAATACTCAATTTATACCAAGACACCTAGCAATAATAATTATATAATTGATAGAATGAACCTAAGATAATGAATTGAATCCAACATCCTATCAACATAGGATATCATTGAGTTGTGAAATCGGATCCCTAGACTCTTGAAACTTGTGAAATCTCATCACATTACTCACTGTTTCTATTCTCATATTCAATCTTATAGTTTGATTTATTCAACACCACATCATCTTATTAATTTGGAATAACTTTTATTTCAATAACTAGATTTAATTAAATCAATTTAGATAATTCTCTATGGGATCGACCCTTGTACTTGCATGTTGTACTGCTGTAGATTCGTGCACTTGTGAGGAATTATAATTTGACCATCAAGTTTTTGGCACTGTTGCTGAGGATTTAGCCGTAAATGTCTCATACAAACTCAAAATTATGTGATTAATGATGTGTTTAGAAAACTAAGAATAAAGACTACAACTTTCATGTTGAACACATTTTCCAAATCTAACTCCATCAGTACCAAAATTTGCCTAAAAGTAATGCCTTTTATAATCTTCAGCTTTTTTTTATAGATTTTGACATTTGAAATAGAAACGAAGTTATTAAGTGTAATATTTATTCAAATGTAAATATAAACCACTAAAACCATGTCAAAAGAGGATCTAAAACATGTGAATTTAGATATAAAAATATGATATATTATGAGCTTATCAAATACCCTCAAATTTAGCTTTTGATCATCCTTGAGCAAAATAGAAATCTGAACTCATGAATCAGTTAAGAAAATGTAACACCCCACTCTCATGGCTCTACTAAATGACAATTTAAGGGAAAATTTACATAGAGTCTTCCCTAAAGTATTAATGTCATACCTGTACAATTTATTCCACAATCTCATACAGACCAGAAATCATTCTATATAATAAAGCACATCTACACATCAACCAGAACCTCAAGTTACACTGTGATGATAATGGCAATACTAATATGCATACACACATTACAATTCTCCTGATATGTTAGAATAGTTAACTTATACATGCCAGATATATACAAAAGTTTGAAGCTTTTAAATTTACATTTCATATACATTACATAAGAAAAAGAAAATTTCACATCTAAAATTTTCATGTCATCATGAAGTTCATAGTCTATCCCAATCTTAAGCTCCAACCCCATGTTGCGCTCCATCTTTGGACCTATGAGCTAAAAACCATGAATAAAACAAGGTGAGTCTAGGCAAGTTTGTAAGCAGGTATAATAGGAAATCACAATATATATATATATATCATTAAAGGATCATACTAAAATCTGAACACATGCAAATTTTTATGGCAGATGACAATGCTTGACAACGCTTGACTATGTACCCTCATACCGACGTCTAGGATGGACCAATATTCATAACCTGTGCTTATACACAGTCTTATTGTCCATTCACCCTTGAGGGTAACTCACAACTCATTTCATGCCTTATACTCAAGACATTTTATATTCATTCTCATTTATCATTATTATATCATGCCATGGCTACCTCAAAACAAAACATTATTATTCTTGTCCCTTGTTGATCTGCAATCGGTCCCTCCCTGGACCCCTGACTGTGAAGGTTGTCAGATCCATAATAGCTCCACCACTGTCCTCTGTTGTACCCCTCTTGCCTTGCCCCATAAGGATTCCAAGTTCGCCATCCACATCCAATAAGGAATCATACATATCATGTATCACTGCCCACACATCATGTCATATAACATGTCATTTCATCTCACAAGTATTATAACCTATTATCCAGGCATTTCTTGCTTACTAATTCAATGTCACATGTATGCCACCAAGGCATATTATATCCACTTTTTTTGGTGTCATATCATTATTATTTTCATGCCATTCAAGCATCTACATCAACCAAGCACATATTTTCATGCCATGTAGGCATCTATATCAACCAATCACATATATATATAACCATGTTAAATTTGTGCCATCAAGGCATCATAATATCACTATTATAATACACTCATTTCCCTCTTTAAGAGTTCAAAACATTATAAAAATGATTACCCAAAAAGATCCATTAATTATGGCAATTTTTGCATTAAATAACAAAATTTGCATTTCAATGAACCAGCGCAGTGGTGCCAAAATGTTTGGCCATCGCAGGAGGCAATTTGTGTGGTGGTGCAGCGACCCCATCTAGCTACCTACTTCATTTGCCCTATTTTTCTAATTTTTCCTTATCTAACTGGTTTCCACCTTTTTTGATCTTTCTTTAACTCTTCATTTGTAGTATCCTAAACTACATTCCACCTCCATTAAGGCATTCAAATCTATTGTGATCCATACCTCACAATGAAAGCTTATGCAATGCATTACATATAATGCATTTGTTACACATTTTATGGAACATATGAACTTCAGAGGGCAATTATACAAAATACTTCAATTTCATCATTCATAATACCATGAAGTAAACATCCACTAAAATATCATGCCCGTATAAAGAGAAATATGGGATACACACTATTTCTCACTCATCATGAGATATACTTTTTCCCATTCATTTTCAAAAATTCATGTATATTATATAAGAACCCTACTTACCTTATCAAGATGAGTCTTCCACCCTTTTGTCATGTCCCGCCTTTCAAGACGCAACTTACTATTTTACACTATATTTTACCTCAATCTGCCCACTTTTAGGGTGGGGTGCTCGAGTCCCATTTTGGAACTCAACTATCTTTTTTAAAAAAATGGATAGAGTATCCCCTAAATTATTAGGGTTTAACCGGTATAATTATTTATCAAATATAATAAAACAATAATCTAAATTCTAAGCATACGCACACTTACCTATAGCCCAAAATCTGGATAGAATCATGATGGCAATCTATATCCTTAAAATCCTTTATCAAACTAATAATTAAATCATTAAGACATGCCATTACTGACAATATATTAATATAGTTTCTTCAATATTAAATACAACTCAATTAAAATCTATTAATTATAATTGTACATCAATTTAAATCATTAAATACAATGATACATATATAATGTGATTCTAATCCCAAAATTCAATAATATCACCCAAATATCTTTAGTCATTCTAAAAAAGCCTTTGCTTGACCTATCAACTAAAAATATAAATAAGCAAGCGTGAGTCCAAGCAACTCAGTAAGTAGGCATGTAATTATGAAATATAATCAATAATTCAGATACATTGTATTCATTTCCAAAATAGATTCAATTCATGCTAAATGTTTCCATATTTCAAACATTTTCATTTCATCATTATCATTATTAGATTTCACCATTTACACATGCTCTTCAATGGGATGTTCTTCATCCCTTTCAACAGACAACCATATAAAAGAATAATGATCCTACAACAAACATCACTAGCCCAATCCAAGGGATACCCACTATCCTAACAAATCAAATGCATGAATTTCAAACACAGAATGGATTTTCATAATCCCCAACCAAAACAATAATGCCCGGATACAATCAAATTTGATTTTCATCCCTAATCATATAATATAAATAATCAAAGGAGGGGCACCTACTTACCTTAAGTTCTTAGCTCCCAACCATTCCTTCAACTCTACACATTTTTATCCTTCTCAGATCATCCTATATAGGATAAAATCTCATTCATTATAAACATAGCTCGAACTGATTTCTTCTAAACCAATGAATATGATTTATGTCTAAACCCATATATCTCAATAGAGAATCTTTAATAATTTTCATATTTAACTATATGAAATCTAAATCCTTATATAACATAATTAACATTTCATTAACCTTAATGATCAAAAAAAACCAGCTAGTTAAGTCCTCAACTCACCCAATTTTTCACTTAAACACTTTATAATCGTAATCCTTTTTAAGCCACTTTGGTTCTTTGTCCAAAAATCAAAATTTTCAATCCCAATTAACCTAAACAAATCTCAAAATAGTTTAATTCATGTCTTAATCATTTTTCCCAAAGTTATTACTTAGAAACTACTAAATTGTAGAAAAATTACTATTTATAGATTCGGTAGAAACCCTGGCTTGGCTAAAAAAATGGTTTCTTATGCCTAATCATTACCAATACCACATTAAGCATGTCTAAATCAGGTTCCTCATAATTTCAACATCAATTTCATCATTTTTCCCTAAAGTCTAGAAATTTACAAAACCTTAGTTCAGCCAAAATCCAAATTCAAATGGGGAAAATAAACTTATGTTATGAATTAAGCATGGCTGACACCCTTAGATGAAGATCCAAGCTCCATGCTTCCATTAGCATCTTCCATTTGAAGAAAATCAAATCTTTTTCCTTCTCCCACCGTCTAAATGACCGTAACTTGGGTTGAGGGACAAAAGCAAGCAATTTTCTACCTAAACAAAGAATTTTCCAAGTTCATATGGCATAATTTCAAGCTAAACGGGATTGGTTCCAAAACCAAAGAAGGAAGAAAATGAGATGGGACAAAAATGAAGCAAAATAGAATGGGTTTGGAGCTTAAAATGTTGCTTTTTTCTAGTGCTTAAGCATGCCAGTGAACACTTGCCATGGCAGGGAAAAGTCTTACCGCGGCAAGGACACTCTGGATGACCAAAACGTGCAATTCTAGAGCCTTACTATGGTAAAATGTTACCTTGCCATAGTAAATAAATGCCTTGTTGTGGCAAGGAAAATCCTTGGGATGGAGAGGTCTAGGTGTATACCAAAAAACATGTTTTTTGAAGGCTTGTAGTGCCAGAGAAAAGCCTTGCCACGATAAGAAAAATCCTTCCCAATATAGTTTAGTATTTCAAGCATAACTTTTGTATAAGAAGTCCAAATGACCTGATATTAAGGCATTAGAAAGATAACTTCAATGGATACAACTTTTATGCTAATAATGTTTCCCAAATCAGCGCCTAAATATGTCAAAATATTTAATAAAGTTGACCCATTTCATTTATCTTGTTATTTTTTAGTCATTTGGAATAGTTTCGGTGTATTAGTCATAACTTCCTAATATGATATTAGAATCTAGTGATTTTTCTTCCATTGGATACATACTTTTATGATATACAACTTCTATGTTGAATATTATATCAAATTAGTCCATTATACATGTCAAAATTCAATCACAATAATCCCTTTTTCAAATTCAACATTTATACTTATGAAAAATCACCATAGCCCCCTTTTTACATAAAACATTTCAAATCTCCTAATAATCACTTCCCACACATCACATACAGAAAATGAGACTTTTTAATACCATTCACTACCTCATTTGAGGTCAATTGTCAAAAATCACCTATTGAATTGTTTTTGCCGACTTCTTTCTGTCATAAGTAACTCCATAGGCCATTTTCATTCCAAAATGCATCCAAAAATCAAACTAATATTTTACACACATTAAAATATACATAATAACTATTTTAGGCTATTCACATTGATCATAGGTATGCCTTTTTGCTAAATTCACCATTTCAGTTCCTTTTACCTAAATTTTCTTTGAATTTTCTGCTATAATTGACTCCACATTCCAATTCCATTCCAAATTACACCCAATTCTTGAACCAAGATTCTTCACACATCACAATACCTATGGTAATCATATTAGGTCATTCATATAGACCATAATTGTGCCTTTGCTCAATTTCCCCATTTTAGTTCTTTTTCTTCTTACTATCCTTCTATAGCTCACAATAATGCATTATATGAAATCTAATAACCAAAATCACTTTATACTCTCATGAGAAAATTTCATTCACTACAACCATCATATATGGTTAATCATCTATTAAATATTTCATGATTTGATGAAATTAACCAATTAAGTTCTTTTTGCAGAATATTCAACTCAATGGTACAAAATTGAAAGATCATCTCTAAAGTTCAGTTCAAGACCTAATATATGTCACATTTCACATAATAATCATGCTTCATTAGTTATTCGAGTCATATGCATGACTTTAATCAAAATCACCACTTAAGTTATTTTTCACTCAAAACTATTAATGAAGCCATTCTCTTTGTTCAATTAATTTTTCCATTACAAATTTCTCTATTAAATACTGTATATCACCTTAATTCCTCACTTTACTAGAATGCAAAAAAATTTCCCCAAATTTAAATACCATAGGTGTTACACCTTTCTACCTTCAATTCAACCACTATGTTTTCACTTCATGGTTCAATAGATCCTACATAAATAACATAGTCCAATTGAAATTTACATTTACCTAAGAAATCTTAACCCTATCTCATGGATAAAGAAAAGTCATCAATCCTTTACCCAAGTTTGTCCCTATTTTCATTACATAGTCTATGCCTTATTTGACTAGAATCTATTACCTTCCTACTACCATCTAAATAGAAAATTAGGCTATAGTAAGACTATTTAAGTGCATTTCCATTTTTAAAAAGTCATTTCATCAAACACTTAATGTACACTAGTTCAATCATTACTTCTTAACAACATACGGTAGCTGGAAATTGTTTCTATTAGCATACCATCATAATTTCAAATGATTAGCAAAAGAATTAATCTTTTTAACTTAGCCATCATGCCCTTACTACATAAATTTCCTTTCCAACCCATTTCTTCTCAACATATCTTGCATAAAAGCAGAATATGGATGTTCAACCAATGTCCAATCATTTACCTAAGTTTCTCATGGCTAAATACTATTACCAACATCATAGTTAGGCACTCGAACCAATTCTACATAAATTTACATGGATAATCCATTCAATTTCATACCCTAGTTCCCTACGGTTTGCAACATAACACTCAACTTAAAGAAAAAATCATAAATCAGCATAGGGATAGTTATTACTACTAGGATCACACTCCAACTCTACAATTCTTACCACCAATTACAGCAAGAGGCTCCCTTAATGAAGTTTTCCAAGTTGCATGTCTTTCTTTCTCTTCCAAATAGGTAATTCTAGCTTAAGAGAGCAACAATATTAGGATACAACAACTTTCCCCAACCAGAACTGATGCAATCATATTGGAAAAAGGGTGTTGAGAAAGGCTTAGGACATAAGAGCAAAAGAGGGGACGAAAATGGGGTGAACTGGGTCTGGTGGACCATTTTATCCAACTACACCTCTAATAGTCCATCAGTACATGCCTAGCCATGCACATGTGGCATCCTTGCAACACATTTCCAAGTTTCTCTGCAAGAATCCCTGTAACCTGTATACAATCCACATGTTTGTAAGCTTAATTCTTTCAAAATCTCCATTAGATTCATAGGCATAATTTACCTAACATACATAATTATGAAAGATTTTTACTAAAAAATTTGGGGTGTCACAAAAAATCTCTCTCAAATAATCAGTAACCTGCTAGACGGATTACACATGTGCACATAAATTATAAATCATTCAATATACTTGCTAAGTAATCTCATAGAAACCATGGTTCATCAATCCTTTCATGAAGTAAAAATGTGTGTGTAGTGTCAATCTCATGCTACATGCATGCTTTTTAGTCAACAATGTGCAAACCAGTGATTCTAATGATCATCACAAAACACTCCATAAGCTTATTTTTCATAATCACTCTCCACTAATATAGATAACATTTTTCACTTGGATCAATAGGTCTTTGTTAAACTTATAATGGGGCGTTGGTTTTGGTTAAAAAGGAAAGAAATAAGGATTCACAAAGAAGAGATCATAACTAAATTGCACATGAATGTTCACTTTCTAAACTTTTTTGGAGGGTTCTATCTGTTTTATGGGCTCTATTACCACCACACCCTCAAAGTTATTTTCTGTTAAGTTCATTAGAATGTGATCCCTTCAATTATGGGGTGTATTACTATCACACCCCCAAACTTATTTTTTGTTAAGTTCATGGAGATGTGATCCCCCCCAATTAAATAATGAATTCTCACTGATTACTTTCCTTTTGTCCCTTTTCTTTTCCTTTGGAATTCTTCTTTCAGATACCCCAAAAATTATCTTCTTTTGTACTTTTGTACCTTGTTGCAACCATGTGTATAAAATATGTCTCCTAATAGGTCAATCATGTCTTTCAGGCTAAAAAGGTTTGGATGATGATTCTAAAGAAAGAAAATTCAAATGGTGGTCTTTTACATGCTTTCCATATGTCATTCTTTCATTAAGACTCAATGGAGACACTAGTGATACTGAATGCACTAGGTTAGCTTGAAAGGCTCAAACTGTTCAAAGAATGCCTAAATCATTTTCAAGTAAATATGTTATCTAGAATTTTGCCTTGATAGATAATCAAATAAGTTCCAGCATGCTTATGTCAACCAAAATATGTTACAAAATTTTTAACATCATCAATTGAATCTCATACACTTTGTAAGATCATGATATAGGGTGCTCAAAATTTTCATCATTCATGAAGAAGAAAGACTTATCAAAAGAATCATTGAATTACAAGGTAGCATCTATCCTTCTTTCTAAATCATGTGCAATGGTAATAAAAAATTCAACATATGATATTAATCATTAAGAGAGAATCCATCTTATTCAATTTAAGAATGTTAGCACAATTGCTCTTGGTTTTCCATAGCTAACTCATCTTAAAGTAAAGCTCATCAAAAAAAATTATACCTAAATTTAAAAATAATTGCCCAAAACTAAATGAATACAAATGTAAACGTAAATCCACAAACACCCCCCAACTTACCCCGAACATTGTTCTTAATGTGAAATGACAGACAAGGTTTAAGATCAAGGGCTTTCCTTGAAGTACATTCTCATCCTCTTCTTCTGGAACTGAATTAGCATCATTTGAAAGTTGATCGAATTCCTCTTAAAGTTGTGGCATGGGCATCTCCCTCTGAACATACAATTGCCTTTTCCTTTTTGAAGATAGAAATCCTCCTACAAAAAACACACAGTAACCAAAAATTAAAAAAAAAACTATCCTAACACTAAATAAAATAAACAAAATAACTAATTTAAATGCTAAGAAAACAAAGAAAGTTTAGAAACTTGGGTTGCTTCCCAAGAAGTGCATTATTTAACATCTATACAAGATTAATTCTTCCTTCATGGATTCTAAAATTTGACAATTTTATTCAAGTGCATTGGCAAGTCATTTCTCACATATCTCTTTACTCAATGACCATTGACTTTAAACTTGTTCGCAATCCTCGGATTCTTCAACTCAACAATTCCATTTGAAAACAAATGGGTTACTAGGAATGGGACAGCCGAACATGACTACAAGTTTTCTAAAAATAAATGCAAACATGAGTCATACAATTGTAACGCTCGAGGCATTAAAATAAAGGGGAAGTGTAGTTAAGTAGCATTATGAACATGATTGATAAGTGAATAGTATTCATTTATCTCACTCTGATTCAAGCTCACTCTTGGCTTGTTCTTGAGTTATTTTAATTAATTTGATGTGTTTATGTTAATGTTTGTTTGAAGGCATACAACTTCAAAAAGAATGAAAAAGTACTAGGAATGAAATGAAGTATAAAAGAGTGTAAAAGCTTAGACAGCAAGTCTGTGCCGCAGCACAAAACCAAAGCATGTTTGAAGAAAAATTCAGCAAGCCTGTGCCGTAGCACAGCATTAGTTGAGGTTTAATCAACAAGCGTGTGCCGCAACACAACATCAAAACAAGAATTTTTACCAACTTTGTGCCATAGCACTATGCAGCAGCACAAGTCTAAGAAAGAAGAAATATGCCAAAACAAGAGAGTCTATGCCATAGCAAAAGGAAAACTATGCCGCAACATAGAAGCTAGAGACAAGGTTCTAGATTTTCTGAGATTGTTTGGGAACGCTGACAAATTTTCTAGAATTGCTTGGAAATGTTGCAAAATGATAAATATTCAAGAGAATAAGTATAAAACCAAGGAGAGGTTGCCCTAGATCACATCTTGGAGAGTTGAGAGGAGACATTTTTGGAGATTCTTGAAGAGGCTTTTGGAGAGAAGGAAGCTTCAAGCTGCAACACAAGCCATGCACCACCTAGAAGAGTTTGCTATTGCTTAAATCCTCATTTATTTGGTGTTTTACATCTTATTTATCACTTTTAACTTGGATTAAAGTTGGAATCCAAATTTTGATAATGATATATGAATGTTTTATGGATTTTCATTTCATTATGAGTAGTGAAACTACTCTTTCTAGAGGAGAGATGAGTCTTTTGTTGAAGTCATGGTTTAGTAAATGAGCTATGCTATTGAGTATGTTTTATTGATTTATTCATGATGTTATCTGATTAATGCTCATAATTTGCTAGCGATTTATTAAATGATATTGTACTTAGGATTTAACACTCGAGAGAGGTAATTCTGAATGAGATCTAAACATCATGGCATGTGAAGCTAGATGACCTGGAAATTTTTTTAGCTTATGTGAGATTATTCAAAAGAACCATAAGTCTTAATGCTTTCTTAATATTCTAATTTTTATAGGGACATCAAAATTGGAATATTAAGAATAGATACTCAGCCTAGCATTTGGGAGATGGGGTGAAGTGCATTGGGATTCTTGATCTATAAATTGGTAAAAATAATTAATACATAATAAATTGACTGTAACACCTATGGTGTTGAAATTTGGGAAAAAATTTTCATATTACAGTAAAGTGAAGAATTGAGGTAATACACAGTATTTTATAAAGAAATTGTTTTGGAAGACTGAATGGAACGACATGAACCCAAGTAGTGATTTTGAGCTAAGTCATATATATGACTTGAATGACAAATGTAGCATGATTATTATGTATAATGTGATGTGTATGAGATATTGAATCAAAATTTTAAGATAATTTTGGAATTTTGAACTATGAAGTTGAAGGTTATGTGAAAAGAACTCAATAGGTGAATTTTAGCAAAAGCATTTGTTTGAGTTATACAAAGGACCTAAACTACTCATTATGTGTATTGTAATATGTGTGAAATATTAGTTTGAATTTTGGATGTAACTTGCAATGAAAATGGCCTATGAAGTTAGTTATGATAGAAAATTCAGTTAAAATGAACTAAATAGGTAATTTTTGATAATCGATCTCAAATGAGATGGTAAATAGCATGAACATATTTTATTTCAAGAATGTGATGTGTGGGGAATCTTGGTTTAAGATTTGGATGCATTTTAGAATAAAAATGGCATGTAAAGGCATTATAGCAAAAAAATTCAAAGAAATTCGGTTAAAAACAATTGAATGAGTGATTTTTTGAAATTGACTTCAAATAAAGTGGTAAATAGCATAAACAAGTCTTATTTGATGTATGTGATGTGTGAGAAGTGATTATTGGGAGATTTAAAGTGTTTTATATAAAATGGGGCTATGGTGATTTTTCATAAGTATAAAAGCTGAATATGGAAAAAGGGTTTATTGTGATTGAATTTGGACATAGATAATGGACTAATTTGAAAATGTCTTCAAAATAAAAGTTTTAGTTCATAAAATTACCTATCTAATGGAAGTTGTTCCAGATGACTAAAAAATAATGAGATGAATGTGATGGGTCAACTTCATGGAACTTGTTGACATGTTTATGGGCTTATTTGGAAAAAGTTATCAACATAAAATTGTATCCCTTAAAGTTATATTTCCAATTTCTTAAAAATCAGGTCATTTAGACATTGTGTGCAAAAGTTATGATCAAAATACTATCAATGTGTCAGATAAAAAGAGCTTGTCATGGCAAGGCTCTTCTCTGCTGCTGTAAGACTCCAGAAAATGACTCTTTTGTCATCCAATGAGAGCTTGGCATAACAAGACTTTTCCTTGCTACAGTAAGGTCATTTTTCTGCTACAACAAGGTCATTTTCTACCATGGCAAGGTCCCAAAATTGCCCATTTTGGCCTTCTAGCAAGACCTTGCCATGACAAGAGTCCGCTGACACATTGGAGCACCATAAAAATTTGACGTTTTAACCCCTAAACCCATTCCATTTCATTATTTTCTATTTTTCTTCTTCTCCCATGCCTTAAAATCATGCCATAGACTCTATTTAGTATGATTCCACCATGATTTAGCTAGGGAATTCATAATTTGAGTAAGAATCCATTATTTCTTGAAGAAGATGATAAAACCCAACTGTTGGATTAGTGGATTGGGGAAAAAGACGTTGTTTGGTGCAAATGGATGATGCTACATGGAACTTTGGGCTTGGATTTTCATCCATTAATGGAAGCTATGCTAGGAATCTTTGGTAAGATAATTTTTCTCATCTGAATTTTTGTTTTTGCTTAGCTAGGGTATTATGAATTCTATAAACAATGATTTTTGGAAGAAATTTCATGACGTATGTTGTATGAATCATGGGGAAAATCATTTAACTATGCTTAATAATATGTTAGAACTGAATTGGGCATAAAAATTAGATTTTGGGGTTGTTAGGGTTTTTGTGAACAAAACGTTTTGGGAAAAATTATGAATTTGATATGGAAATCCAGGGGGAAATGGTTGTATGGGTTGATTATAGTGATTTAGATATAATAATCCATGGATTTGGCTTTCTTGGGTTTTCTATCCAATCTATGAACAATGATTTTTGCCCAATTTAGTAGTTTATAAGTAATAATTATGGGGGAAAATGATTAATATATGAATTAAATTATTTTGGGATTTGTTTGAATTTTTTGGGAATGAAAAATCTGATTTTTGGACAAAAAACTAGATTGGGTTAAAAAGGATTTTGACTTTAAAAGATTAAGTTTCAAATTAGATGAGTTGAGGACTTAACTAACTGGTTTATTTTGATGAGTGAGGTTAATGGCACAATAATTATATTGCATAAAGATTTGGATTTCATATAGTTAAATATGGAAATTAATTAAGAGTCTCTATTAAGATATCAGTTTAGCCATAAATCATATTCATTAGTTTGGAAGAAATCAGTTCAATTTATGTATGTAATGAACGAGATTGTTACCTGGTATAGGATGATCTAAGAAGGATGAAAAGGTGTAGAATTGAAGGAATGGTTGGGAGCTAATAACCTGAGGTAGTAGGCGCCCATCCTTGATTAATTATATTGTATGTTTGGGGATGAAAATCCCATTTGATTGTATCCGGGCATGGTTGTTTTGGTTAGGGATTGTGAACATCCCATATGTGTTGAAGATTGGTGTATTTAATTTGTTGGGATAGTGGGTATCCCTTGGTTTGGATTATTAATGTTTGTTGTATGATTATTATTCATGTGTATGGTTGTTTATTGAAAGGGATGAAGAAGAACATCCACATTGACTAAGAAGACATCATGTTTTCACCCAAGACAACAAATTCATGAAGTAAAGGAGGATTTGAAGTACAATTTCATGCATACAATTGAAATTCAAGTCAGTAGCTTTGTGCTATGGCACCATGCCCACAAAGCACCTCCAGTCAGTGACCTTGTGCCAAGTCACCATGCCATGGCACACACTCAACATACTTCAAGTCAACGCCTGAACACACCATTCGAGCTCTCCAGTTAGCAGCCTTGTGCCTTGACACAATGCCTCGGTACACCCTCACCCACTTCATGGGAGCAACCTTGTGTTATGCCACCATGTCGCGGCACAATTGGAGCATGCCATGGCACAAGCTTTTGCACATGTAAGCGCAGCCCCATATATTCACTTACCTCATCTTGTGCCACAACACAACAAGGATCCCTTAATATTCACCTTTCGTTCAAACCCCCAAAATTCCCACACCCAAACCCTTCTTCCACCCCAAATCCTTGTTACAACCCAAATCTCAAAAGCATCCCTTCCCCATCACCAAATAATCACTCCACAACACCACCCATTCTCTCTCGAAGCTCACCTCACCACACCCTCTCTGCAACAACGAGAATCTCCTCATCCTCTCCCTCTTGCAAGGTTTGGGAAAGCTACGGGCCGCATGTAAGTTTGCTCTCTACTCCAAAAACTTGATTTCTTCCTCATTGGCTTGCAGAATGAAAAGAGATTTTGGTTTTTTGGTTTTTCGTAGAGAAGACAAACTTGTGAACTTAGGGTGTTTGATGAAATGTTTGTGGGAAATGTGGGCACTTGTGGGAAATGATTTTCATGGCAGTTGTGTAGAGTGCTTGTGCTAGAAGAGAATGTGGAATGGTGCATTGAGAATTAGGGAAGCACATGTGTTGTATGTGATCAAGTTTGGTAACACATCTCAACTATTTGACAAAAGTCCTAAGCAAAAATGGCACTTTTCTATGTGTGAGCGGTGCTCGTCCAAGTGTTTGCGGATAGTATTTATTGTAGAGAATCTTGTATCAAGTGTTTGCCACTACATCAGGAAGTTGTTGATTACACTGGGATGTTTGGTGCTGTTGCTTGCTATTAGTGGAGCATTTGTGCATTGAACTCTATTATTTCGCTTTCATTCCATCTTACTATGCCTCCAAAAGGAAAGAAATCCACAACTGTAGGTCCATCAAAATGGCAGCAAAGTGCAGATCTAGGGCCCCAAATCAAGCCTACATTTGTAAGTCTAGCAGCCGTAGAGAGGTACAAGACCTCCATTGTGAACAGAAAATGTATCAAAGAATGAGGTATCCTCAACTTGATGCAAAGTATCCAAAGAACTATGTGTAGTAGACATTGGGAGGAGTTTGTCCAACAATCGAGCACAACTTGTTCCTATAGTATGGGAATGCTATGCCAATGCACTAGAACATCAAAATTTGAGGGCATTGGTGCATGGCAAATGGGTTCCATTCGACAGTGCCACCATCAACAAAAGGTATCAACTGCCAGACATACCTAAAGATGACTTCTCAAAAATGCAAAATCAAGGGGTCGATTATGATACAATCATTAAAACACTAGCCAAATCAAGAACATATTGGAAAACATTAGGAGGTGTAGTGAACAGTTTCCTAAGCAGATGCCTACACACTCTAGCAAAAGTGTGGTATTATTTCATCTCTACAAGACTAATGCCATCCAACCATGTTTTGGAAGTTTATAGAGATCAAGCACTATTGAACTTTGCCATTTAGACTAGGTTGCCTGTTGACATCAGCAAAATCATTGAAGCTTCCATTTTGATTAAGGCACAAGTATCAACTCTCACAACCAATTTTGGTCACCCCTCTCTCATTTATGATCTTTAATGACAAACCCATCATTTCAATGGATATGATGAAAACATTGGATCATGACCACCATTTACAGATTATGTCTCGGCACTGTCAGACTTGTGCCTCGAAGTTTGCCAGATAGCCGATACTCTTACTAGGTGGCTAAATCAGATGGTAGCTAGGCATGATCTACAATATGAGCATTTACTGTAGTGCCACATGGCACTGGCTATAGATGCCCCAACCGATAGGAAACTGAAGAGGAAGATGAAGATGAAAAAGATGATGGTCTAATGATGACTGAACCCCTTTAGAGAAGTCCTTGCACTTTTCTTTTACATTGAGGACAATGTGCTTTTAAGTTTGGGGGGAGTCTAGTTTTTGTGTTATGTTTTATACTTTGTCAATCTGCTTTGTGCTTAACTAGTCTATGGTCTTTTGTATTTAGCTAGTTCATGTGTGATTGGTCAATAACTCTATCTAGTGTTTTACTTAAGTATGATCATGTTTTGTTTAAAATAAAAAATAAAATAAATTTTATTATTAATACTAATTAGGATCATCATAGAAAACTAATGATATATAAAAAGTATATGATAATGGCTAGGATGAAAATTATCGATATCATTATTGTCTATATTTTTGACCTAATCACTCATTTAAATTGCTTTAGATTCATGAGTACACACAAATCACATAGCCATTCCTTTTGAACTCATTGAGTATCTAGCAATAGTTCAAGTAACTAAGCTTGCATACTTCAATTCAAACTCCATGACTCTTTATAATTAGTATTTGAGACAAACATTAGATTCATCATGTATGTGGGGGGATCACATCTAATGAACTCAAAAGAAAATAAGTTTGGGGGTGTGGTAGTAATACAACCCAAATTTTGGGGGGATCACATTCCAAATAATTCAAAAGAAGATAAATGTAAAGAATGTGATAGTAATAAAGCTCACAAAAAGTAAACAAACAAAGTAAAGAAGAAAATAAAGTAAGTAAAACATCAAGTGCTAATATGTTGTAGTCTCCCCTTCATGTTACGAGTTCATAGAGTTTACACTGAATGTGTATTCCTTGGTTATTGGAATGAAATTAAAGATGAAATGAGATAGAGTGGATTGACTATATTGTTTGCACTTGCACTTTGAATCTAAGGCTGAGAGGATGAGGAACAAATCAAAATGTTGGATATACATATATATCATACTCGAGAATTTTCTTCTTAGCCATATTGATCCTACTAAGGTGTTTATGTGATGAATCTAATTGATGTATTTTGTGTCATGCTATGTGTCCAATTCATGTTATGCTATTTGCTTAAGGAAAACCAAAATTATAAGTTTTGGGGTGTTTGTTAAGTGACTATTATTCACTTATCTCACTCCTATTCAAGCTAACTCTTGGCTTATTCTTGAGTTGTTTTAATTAATTTGATGTGTTTATGTTAATGTTTGTTTGTAGGCATACAACTTCAAAAAGAATGGAAAAAGTACAAGGAATGAAATGAAGTATAAAAGAGTGCAAAAGCTTGGACAAGAAGTCTGTTCCATAGCATAGGAAAGCTTTGTTGGGGCACAGAACCAATGCATGTTTGAAGAAAAATTTAGCAAGCCTATGTCATAGAATAGGAAAGTTGTGCTGAGGCATAACAACAAAAGAGGTTCAGTTAGCAAGCCTATGATGCCGCATAGGAAAGTTATGCCACAGCACAGCATCAGAAGAAGTTCATTCAGTAAGCTTATGCCACAGCATAGGAATACTGTGCCGCAACACAGCATTAGAACAAGAATTTTCAGCAACCTTGTGCTGTAGCCATGGCACAGGTCCAAGAATGAAGAAATATGGCAAAACAAGAGAGTCTATGCCATAGCATAGGAAAATTGTGCCGTAGCATAAAAGTTGGAGACAAGATTCTGAATTTTCTAAGATTGCTTGGGAATGATGATGGATTTTCTGGAATTACTTGAAAATGTTGTAAAATTACAAATCTTCAAGAGAAAAGTATAAAAGCAAGTAGAGGTCACCCTAGATCACATCTTGGAGAGTTGAGAAGAGATGTTTTTGGAGATTCTTGGAGAGGTTTTTGGAAAGAAAGAAGCTTCAAGCTGCAACCCAAGCCAAGCACCACCCGAAAGAATTTGCTATCACTTAAATCCTTGTTTCTTTGGTGTTTTACATCTTATTCATCATCTATAACTTGGATTAAAGTTGGAATCCAAATTTTGATTATGACATATGAATGTTTTATGGTTTTTGATTTCATTATGAGTAGGTAAACTCCTCTTTCTAGAGGAGAGATGAATCATGTGTTGAAGTCATGGTTTAATCAATGAACTATGCTATTGAGTATGTTTTATTGATTTATTCATGATGTTGTGTGATTAATGCTAGCATCTAATAGCGATTTATTGAATTATATTAAATTTAAGATTTGACACTCAGGAGAGGTAATTCTGAATGGGATCTAAACATCATGACATGTAAAGCTAGATGACTGGGAAAGGCTTCTAAGTTATGCAAGATTATTCAAAAGAACCATAAGTCTTAATGCATTCTTAATATTCCAATTTTTATAGGGACATCAAAATTGGGATATTGAGAATAGATACTTAGCTTAACATTAAGGAGAGGGGGTTAAGGGAATTGGGATTCTTGATCTATAAATTGATAAAAACAATTAATACATAATAAGTTCCAGAAACCATGATTGAAGTACAAGTGAAGTCGATCCTCTAGATACTTCTATACCTTGGTTTCTTTTCACAAAGAACATGTTTATTTCTATCACTTATTTAAATTCACATTACTTTATTTTCCAAATAAAATCAAGATTATTCATTACAATAGATAGTGATCAATTGGAATACACAATCCCCGTGGAGATGATACTTTCTTACTACTATGCTATTAAACTTGACGCCGTACACTCGCAGTATAAATAGTAGCTAACAATGATGTACATAGAGAATTTAAACTTTTGAAGTCTTTATGCCTAGTGTTTAGTACTATGTTTTATTATGTGGTTGATGATTTGAGAATGAGGGTTATGTGTTGATACGAGGAAAATTTTTTACTTCATTATATATAATAATGAATTGAGGAAATGTGCGATTTAATGGCATGTCATGCCCTGCCTTGGGGCCTATGCATTTTACCATCACCCCCACCATTTCCTTATTTCTAAGAGAATTTTTTGCCAAAATTTTCACAGTCTATCGTATATTTTGAGGATTTAAACTTGTAAATGCATTTATTAATCATAGAAAATTTGAATTTAATAATTATAAATCATAATTAAATAACTACAATAAATTATAAACCACACACCCACATCTTGGCCCAGAACTGACATCATATCGTAATGACAATGGCATACTAGATCTATACAAAGTTTACATTCTATCATAACGACATGTTATTGCAATAACTTTATGCATAATTGTTACATCATCCATTAAATCTCATGAATTTACAATTACAACACCATTTAAAACACATTAATAACCTTCTAACTCTAAACTCAAGCTCCATTGTTCCACCTATCCACTAAAAATTTTAATAAACTAGGGTGAGTCCAAGTGAACTTAGCAAGTGGGCAAACTATAAATAATAATCAATAATCAACTCAAATAACACATGTTCATATCCATAACATGTAGAGCTCCATGATTTATCAAATTTTATGCATTGTAACCATATCATTATAATACATGCAATTCTATCAATGACCACATCATAGACTCACTTTACTCAACAAAAACCATGGGATATCACTATCCCCATCCATCCACCAATTCACAACATAAATCAACACAATCATTATGGATCAACACGGGATACTTCTATCCCCATTCTCCATGACGTAACAACTAATATCTTTGAAAATATCATGCATATAGTTAAGGGATACTCATTATCCCTACAATTCACATATTCATATAGTTAAGCAAACCTTCTTAGAACATGGTGCCATATTCATGGGATATTCATGATCCCATCATTCCATATATTAGAAAAATGGCCTACTTACAATGAATGAAGGTCGATTCCATAACTTCTAAACTCAACATTTTTGTTTTGAATCTGTGCTCCAATGGAGCTACACATATCACATAGATCATAATTCAATTTACACTTGTTTCTGATATAAGAGTCATTATAAGTTAATTAAACACTTTCAAAGTGTCATAATCTGTCCATTCTTGAGATGATTTCTAAGTACATTTCCAAATGCATCTCTAGTACAAAGTTTCACTTTAATATCATCCATATGGCTGCTTGACTTTAATCTCTTACAACCCTTTATTCAATACATTTACTACTTTGTTTCAATGCCAAATTCATGGCCTATCTACAACCAATTAACTGCTAAAAGGGAACTAATCAATCAAACACCTTATATTTCTACACAATAGATCACTTACATTGTCAATTTGATATTTAATATACACAACATTAAAACAACTTTATTTCCCAATCAATTACTCTCCAAATATGTTAATCCCTGATCTAACTTCATTAGGATTGTAGGGGTATAATTAAACCCTTTCAAATACTCTTCTTTCTCATTTTGATATTTCATCAAACAATACATATGCATTCCCAACCATACACACTTCTCATACAACTCAAACAACATGTCATTAATCATAAAAACAAACCAGCTAAGCTTTCAATTCCAATAATTGACTATTAAAATACCATATACATGAATTTCGTTTTTACTGATTAGTTACCTTAAGTAGGGTTCAGTATAGAACTATGTAGGCCTATGTATTTCCTCTATAGAACAACTCTGTAAACCACTTTTGAGTTAAAAGGTTGAATAGACCTTTGTATGTCCACAGAATTCCTCTATAGACTCCTCTAGCAACTTCATCACTTTGAAAATTTCCTAACGGCTATGTTTATAAAATTTTGTATATTTATTTGTTTCTTCTGAAGTCTCTGCTGATGGAAAACCTTTTACTTAGACATTTTTTAGTTTGTCCTGGAGACCTCTTTAGAGAGGAAACTTATCCTCTTTGCTCTCCTTTATAGAAGTTATCTTTGAAGGGTCTTTGCATTTACTAGTTTTCTTCCATCTTTACTTATTTTAGGGAGTATTGGCACCATATTGAGTTGTCTTGAATTGATTTTATTCCTTGAGTATACTTGCATTAATCCTTTCGTGTGAGACTTGTGTTTGATGGTTTTACTTTTGCAACAATTGGGAAATAGAATTGTTAGTATCCTTTTTTTCACTCATCTATTTGATCACCATCAAAATTTGATTATTTATTTACATTCATTATCAGCATAAAGTTGTTGAGGGATATTGACTTAACACTTTTCCCCTTTTTGATGATAACAAAACATTTGAGTGCGCCTTTCTTAAAACACCAAGCAACAAGTTGTACTTGAGGTAGCATGTTAATATTTCAAGTCTTAATAGCTCCCCCAAAAAATTTCATGATTATTTTGTTTTTCGAAGAGCTTATTTCTTTACTCTTTTAATTTTCTTTTGAATTCTCCCCTTGATTTTTCCCTCTTTTTATCATTATCAATATATATATATATATGCAATGAATGATCAAACACATGGTATGAAAATACATAAGTATGAGGGTAAAGCCACAAGTTTGGAATAAAGAGATACTTGATCATTTCAAAAAATGAATTATTTACATGTTGAATAGAAAATAAAATACAAAAAAGATGAGTTGGAAAGGCTTAAGGCATTAGCAAACTAAGGTTTGGTGGTGGGTTTCTTGTTGTAGTTTTAGGTGTAAAATTAAGAGGATAGTGATTTCTCATGAGGATGAAGGTGAAGGATGAGGTGGAGGCAATGGGATGATAAGGCTAGGTTATAGGTTGGGTAGAGCTGTTAGGTTTGGTAATGGGAAGCTACGGTAGTGGATATTAGGTTAGAGGAGAAGGTGTAGATTTTGATATTTTAGTTTCTTGTGTGGTTATGGGAGGTGTTAGTTTGCTTAGGAAGGGTGGATAGCTTTGAGGAAGTTTTGGTGATGGGTTTAGAGGGTCTTTTGGAAGCAACTACCATTTTACTTGTTCTCTTAGAGACTGGAACAAGGTAGGGTGGAGTTGTATTTTAAGGCTAGGCTAACATAAAGGTTATTGGTTCAAGTAAGGCTGAGTGTCCTGGAAAGGTTTGAAGTCTTTGTGTAAAGGAAGGTTCTTCAAGTTTAGGATAAGGGAAGGAAATTTGGGAAGGACCGTGGCCAGTAGAGTGGAGAAGAGCTCTGGCTGCCTTGATAGCATCAGAGTTCATCATAAGTCATAAAGATAGATTCAAGTTTAGAGTTGGAGGTGGGGAGGTGAGTTTTGGTTTGGGTTGATTGGGCAAGTTTAGCTTAGGTAGAAGAGTTAGATTGGTCTTGAGCAGTGGTGTAAGAGGATGAGGTTGAGGTTGAATGGGAACTAGAGATGGTTTGGAGGTTGGTTGTGATTTGGCTTCGGTAGTGGCTTCGGTTGTGGTTTGGGTTGTGAGAAATAGGACTTAAGGATAGTTTATGTTTTAGATTGATTTGTAGGATTAGGGTTAGAAGACTTAGGTCGTGGTGTCTATGGTGTTGAAGGGTTTGGGATAATGATAATTCTAACTAGGCAGGCTTGGTCTTCTAGGTTAGGGAAGGGGTATTCAATGGGATAGGTTTGGGTTGATTCTTGACAAACCTGGTTACAATGCACTCCCATGAGGAAGTGGGAGTTAGCCATTCAGTGGAAGGTGGCATTGGGGTCAAAGGGGATTTGGTTAGAGTTTGAGAGGGTTAAATTGTTGGTTTAGGTTGAATAGGTTATGGTACTTTGGGTTGAGAGGTTTGGGTGTCAGGCTCAAATCTAATGAGTGTCAAGTTCAGATCTAATGAGAGTTTTGTAGCAATTCCTCTCTCCTAACTAGATTTCCTCTATACAAGTATCAATGTGGACAAGGATGTCTACAAAGTTATTTATATTGTTTCCTGTAGGATGGTTATACCCAATAGGGGATGGGTGAATTAGGTTAATAAAAATTTCTTGATTGTCCCCTACACGTTTACTTCCCTTTTTTGTGATTGTGGGTTGTGCAATGTAAACTAAGTAATAGAATAATATAGTGCAAGAAAATAAATAAACAAGTACATACAAACAATACTACTTTATACTAGTTCGGGAATCCAATCCCTACATCCATTCTTCAAAGAGCACACAATCATTATGCCTTGGGTTCCACTATATTTTATATAATGGAAATACAATAGTACTCCTAGGACACTTCTAGATTCTAACTCTAGGGGGTACAAACAAGTATTCCTAACGCTCTTCTGGATTCCAACTTCAGGGAGCATAAACATAAAGCTCCCAATACTCTTCTGGTTTTCATGAGCTCACCATGAAACTCACTGGTTTTGAAGATCACCAACAAATTTATTGGTTTTCTAGAGATCACTAACAACTCTCTAGTTTTCCAATTAAGTATAAAACTAATACACTTTACAAAGTGTTATAATGAAGCATAGGGGAAGATGAAATTTTTTACAGCTCTAGAAATACAAAAGGTTCTTCCCATAATGTAAGAATAATGGCTATTAAGAATATGAAGGTTTAAGCTCAAAGATAGATAACTAAAGGCTTAACCTTTTGGCCATGGGTGGAAGGATTTGCATAATGTTAAGCGTATCTGAAAAGTATTCCTTCACCACCTTTAAAACATTCTACCTCTACTCCTTAAATAGCTCTCTTGAAAACTTGACCATTGGAGAAAGATGATCTTCATTGAATGTAGTGATGAAGGTAGCAGGAATGAATTTAGAAGACTAGTCTGATAATCTCCCATTTGAAAATGCCATCTTCTAATTCATTCCCATATGCTTAAAGCCATTCTACAGTGCTGACCTTGACATGGAAAAAGGTGAAAACTGGTTTAGGCAACTGACGAATGAGGACAACTCTTACTTGATTCACAATTTTGTAAAGAAGACAATAAATTCTAACAAATTCAGGTGCTCTACTTTGACTAGAGCTTTATTGCATTTGTCTAAAGTTAATATCAGACGAAGTCTCTTTCCAGTTGGACAAAGTTTCTTCGTCTCCTACTTTGTCCAATTTGATTCTAGACGAATTTGGGCTTCTTCATTTTTTTGACAAATGTGTTTTGCTCTCTAAAATTCTTCTTTCGTCTACTCCCTTTTCATTATTTCTTTAGATAGTATGAGATTTCAAATATAGTATTCAAATTAACATCATTGAGCATATTTCGAAATCTCTGTAACTCAAACTTCCTGAAATGTTGCAATGGTTAGAACAAATATCTCCAGTCCTGTAATTGGAAATTATAATATGTTCTTGATGTTTGATTCTTGTTTAGCATTTAGAACCTTCAAGCATTTTGTTCTCTTGAATGGATTGTCTATTTTTATAATCCAAAAGGGTAATGGACTACTTGGAAGAATATTATTGCAAGATAAAGCTGCTGCAGAGTGTTGAATTTTTTATATCTGAAAATAGCAAACTTTCACTATAGTAAGTTATTGTAGCACAATACTATAGTAAATCACTATAGTAGCACTTTGTCTATTATTTGTCTAAACTAAATATCAGATGAATAAGTTTTCTAGCAGATACTGTAGCAACATTATTGTAGCAAATCACTATAACATCACTTTGTCTGTTAATTTGTCTAAAGTAAATAATAGATAAAGAAGTTTATCTATTAGCACTGTAGTATGTTACTATAGGAAATTACAATATCAGATCATTGTAGTAGTGCTTCATCTATAGACAATTCCACTTTGTTTGTCACTATAGCAATTCCACTTCGTCTGTCAATGTAACAACTCCACTTCATCTATCACTATAGACAATTCCATTTTGTTTGTCACTGTAGCAATTCCACTTCATCTGTCACTATAGCAATTCCACTTTATCTACCACTATAGCAGTACTATTTGCATTACATTTTTCATTATATTTTCCATTGTAAATCACAATATAATTATCCATATGAAATTTGCATAAATTGCAAAGCATGGATATGTACTTTAAATCATGATTTTGTATCTACAAGCTCATTTAAGCTCTCATTCTTTTTCATTCAAGAAGATATCTCTTTAAGACACTTTTAGAATAGGATCGAAGGCATGATAAACAAGGATGAAAACAATATGGAATGATATGATTTCCCTTCTAGACTTATATCAAGATATATATGCTTTCATAAAAGATATTCCAACAAGGCACACATATTTTAAGCATATCTTTCTACATTTCAAGCTTTCTATACTAGAAGCATCATTAGCATAAATCAAGTCTTAAGATAAGTTTTGTTGTTATCAAAATCATACAATAATCCTAACACTTTATACTCTTATATAGTATAGAAAAATCCTTTGAACTTAATATTTTGGTTCTAGAGACCTTTACAAAGGTTTGTAGGATTCCTCTGATCGAGGCTGATTTCCTTGTTTCAATAAATTGTGCTTTAGAGTTTTCTATAAAGGTCTCTTAATGCCTCTGGATGCAAGAAAAATTCTTTTGAAAGTAAAATTTGCATGAAATGTCATATGAAGTTGTTTTATGATTCTTATTTATGCAATACATTCAATAAAACTTGTGATACATTTAGTTAGGCATTATGAGCATATAAGCAAGAAGTGAGTGATAAGCATGTTAGGCATACAGATCTAAAACACCTAGTTCCCTCCTAATTTTAAAGAATTTTTTTAGGGAGTGGTTTAGTTAATGTCTACTAATTATTCATCTATAGGCACAAATTCTAGACATATATTATAGTTTTGCACATTAACCCTAATAAAATAATGCCTTACTTCAATATGCTTAGTTCTTCAATGTAGTACTGGATTCTTTTTCAAGCTTATAACACTTGTATTATTACTTCTAATGGGAATATCTACAAGTTTAATTCCATAATCTGCCAATTGTTGTTTCAACTATAAAATCTATGCACAACAACTGCTTGCAACTACATACACAACTTTAGTAGTTGATAATGCCATAGATGTCTACTTCCTTGAAAACTATGGTGTGATCATGCTTTCAAGGAATTAACATATGCTTAAGATACTCTTTCTATCTACTTTTTAGCCAGCTAAATTTGCGTCTAAGTACCCTTCTAGTTCAAAGCTTCATCCTTTTGAACATCACAAACCTAAGTTTGGTTTATCAAAGAGGTATCTAAAGATTTTTTTATAGCATTAAGATATGATTTCTTTGGATTTGATTGGAATGTAGCATACATGCAATCATTAAACATAATGTCTAGCCTACTTATAGTTAAGTAGAGTAAAGATCATATCATTCTTCTAAAAAATTTTTGATAAATGGGTTTACCTTTCTGATCCTTGTCCATTAAGACAAAAGCGCTCATTGTTGCTGGTAGTGGTTTCCCATCTTCCATTTTGAAGCCCTCATTGTTGTTGGTAGTGGTTTCCCATCTTCCATTTTGAACTTTTTCGGCAGCTCCTTGGTGCACTTGGCTTGGTGGATGAAGATCCTTTCTTTCATTTGCTTGATTTACAAGCCTAGAAATAAGTTGAGCTCACCCATCAAACTCATTATGCCTTGTATGATCTTAGAAAAGTCTTGACACAATTTTTCATTAGTAGCCCCAAAGACAATATCATCTACATATATTAGAACAATAAGAATATCATTTATGTCATGCTTTATAAAAACATTTGTATCCACTTTACCCCTCAAAAAAACTTTGTCGATTAGGAATTTTCTTAGCCTTTTATACCTAGTGAACCTAAGTGTCTAGTTTTGATGATTAACAAAACTTTTTTAATGACTTGAATTAAGCTAACGACTATTGTTGAGATTTTTAAATTTAGAAGGAACTTTTAGAGGATGTAAAAATGTTCAAAGGGAAGTTTAGAGGCTTCAGAAGTTCAGAAGTGTGATCTTGAAGTTTCAGAGGGAGTATTCTGAATTCACAAGGAGAAGATGCTTCAGAAGAAGAAGAAGAAGTTTTAGTGAGAAAAAGAAGTCTTAAAAGAAGCGTTCTCGGTTTCAGAGTAACTTCAGAAGATGCTTCAAATGGTAGACACAAGTCTAAAGATCTCAGAAGTTAAGTTTGTTGGTCCCTAACTGATGGTAACTCAAGTGGGGGGGAGGAGAATTGAGCTTTTAAAACTTTCATCCAAAATAAAACAGTTGTGCAAAAATAAGATGGAGAAAATCATGCAACACACTTACACACAAATTTTTATAGTGGTTTGGCCCTTTTTGGGTTCCTACCCCATTTCTTTGAGTTAGCCTATCTAATACACTCAAGTTCCACTAACACTTGATTAGCCCTTTGATAAAAATACACTTGTTGATTTTTTTGAGCTCACCAACTAAGTCTTACAAACTCAGCAAATCTTCCTTACTTGCTGAATACAACAAACTGCAAGCCCTTTGATTAGAACCATGAAAATAGAGATAAAAAGTGTACTGAATAAATGCCTCTTACTAAGGTAGATTGTACAAAGTTTAAACCAAGATAATAAATAATATAATAGTTAAAAACATAAGTTTCAGACTTCAGAAAGTATGTTAAAGCTGTGGTTTTGAATGCAGTTTTTGATTTCAGCATAGTTGGAGTTGGAGGCTTGGAAGAAATCATTAATGCTTATATAAATGCTCTTTGAATAAGGTTTAATGCACTTTCTAACTACTGGAATGTCCTAAAGTAACTCTTTTTATATTAAAATTCAAAACTAGCCATTGTAATTGGTGACACACATTAAAGCGAAACATTCAAATTTCTGACTATTGAAGAGTCGTCGTCACTTCAAAGCCTCTGGAGTAAGTTTCAAAACCTCTGAAGGTCAAGTTTCTACAATATGGTGATCATTCAGAATTTCTAAAGTGTCATTCACTTTTTGAAGTCATCATCATTTTAGAGCCTCTAAAATAAGTTTCCAGAACCTCTGAAGGTCATGACTTGGTAATTTTGGGTGCTCCTTTTGGAATTTTAAAAATGTCATGTGTTTGTTGTTATTTTAGTGTCATTCCTTCTCATTTGAGAATTTACATTTTCTTCCTCATAATTGGTGGATCTTGTGTTTGATATAGCCTTGCATGCGCTATCCACTTATGCTATTTCCCTAATATGTTATTTGTTACTACACATTTGGGAAATAATGATCAGGAGCTTAAACTTTCACTCATATGCTTTTGCTCATCATCAAAATTTGATTAGTTAAATGTGTTCATCATTAAAATCAAGCCTAGTAAGTAGGTTTAGTTCAATAATCTCTCCCTTTATGATAATAACAAAATATTTGAGTGAATTACCTTTCAAATAGGTAAAATAAAAACATATATGGGAATTAAACATGGATATGTCATACATAGCATAAGTCTCCGTGACTTAGTGCATCCTCCCCCTGAATGGGTGCACTAAGTTCTAATCATATACACATACAAATAACATAATAATTTTCTTGAACATGCATAATATCTCTCCATAATATAAAACATACTCTCCCCTTACAAATATCTTTTCTTAATATAAACAATCACATAATCATATAGTCTCCCCCTTTTGTCATTATCAAAAAGGTTCATCGGAAAACATCCAAAACAGATAGTTCATGATAGTGAATTACTTAGAAAAAGAATTTATTTTGTTCATTTTGGTATAAACAAAGTCAAAAATAAAGTTAAAATTAGGTATATTTCATTACAAATAGAGTGTCAAACTAATATTTAAAGGTGTGTAGCAGGGACGGGATGGATAGAAGAAAAGGCAGCATCAGAGAGTGTTGAACACACTATTTTAAATAGCTTAATTTTGATAATGAACATTCTTAACCAAGTATGTTTTGATGATAACAAAGACATGAGTAAAACATTAAGGTGGTAACAATTTATTCTCAAGGATATTGTAGAAATATTATCCAATACTCAACTTGAGAATAATCTTTCTGATGATGAAAGGAAGTAACCACGTAGATGCTCATAAAAATAAGTATATTATACTTAAAACGGGAAAACAGAAATCTTTAGAGTTCATCGGACACACTTCAGAGTTAATCAAGACACACTTCAGAGATAACCAGATACACTTCGGAGTCATGAAGATACACTTTGGAGTTAACCAGATATGCTTCGGAGTCATGAAGATAAACTTTGGAGTTAACTAGATATGCTTTGGAGTCTTTGAGCACACTTCAGAATTAATCACACAAGCTTCGGAATCATGAAGATATACTTTGAAATCATCAAGATATGCTTTGGAGTCAACAAATATACTTCGGAGTTAGCATGCAAAGTTTAGAGTTTTCAAACCTTACTTCGGAGTTACCCTTTCTAAAGCATCAAAGTTCCAGAGAATCTGAACTCTACTATTGAAAGAACTATCGCAAGTAAAGGGGTCGTCCACCACTTTGGAGAAACTAAAATCAGATCTTTAGTGCATCCGAAATCATTTCTCTAACACATAGACTATTCACTTGCCACTTTGGAGGAACCCAAGAAGCTGCTCAGAGCATCCCATACTCATGTGAACATTAAGTGAAGAAAAGTCAGCGACAAAGTGGCAGACTAATACCAAACTATTGCAAAGTTAAAAATAAGACAGAATATCATATGAAGAAAATATTTTGTGAACATTTGAAAGACTACAAAAGTCAATAATGGAAATATTTCCCAGCCTATAAAAGAGGCAATTAGGAATATAGAAGATATATTGAAATACCAAAAAATACAAAACGTTAAAGTTTTGAGCATTCAAAATCTTCCTTCAAAGTTCAACTCCAACGGCAACAACTCTATCAAAGCTTTCAAAGTCTAAACCACTTCTCAAGTAAGGAGTTTGAGTCTCTTACTCTTATTGCTTACTTATTCACTCAAAGTTCTTAAATTTATGCACAAGTCTACTTAAGTAAGAGGCATTAATCTATACACTATTTTTTACTATTTGATAACAGAAGAAAAGTCCATGGTGTTTATGCATTGAGATAAGCAAGTAGGAAACTTGCTAAAAGCATAAAAGTTTGTTGGTGAGTTTTGAAAACTAACAAATTGTAAAAGTTTCTAGTTTGCTTGGAAAATCAGTAACTTGGTTGGTGAGCTTGTAGGAAAACCAACATGTATTTGATCAGGTTGATCAAGGTACTAGTGGAACCTGAGATCAGCAGAGAAAACTGACTTAGAGAAGTGGAGTAGGAACCTAGGAAGTGCTGAACCACTATAAAAATCTTGTGTTGTGTGTGCTATGCAATCTGTTCTATTTATTCTTTTAGCACGTTGATCTTTTGTTTTGGCCAAAAAGTTAAAAGCGTAATTCACACCCCCCCTCTTAAGTTACCATTGTATAAGGGACCAATAGAGAGATTATGGTGGGGCCCGATTATAATCCTTCAAAATGTTTGGAATCATGCATAGGCATGCATCCGTTACGTTTGGAAGGTCACATTAGAGGACCCAAAGTTTTGGATGGGGGAGAAGGGGGTTGCTTCCAGTGCTACTTGATAACCTGAAAAGTCTAGCCTTTTGACTCCTATGAAGATGGTTCTTGCAATTTCCAAAGAATATGATATTTCTTATATATCTTCATTTAAATGGTTATCTTATTCTTCAAAAACATCATAAGATCTGGTAAATTCAACAAAAGAACAATCTCCAATCCGAAACATCTTAACCACTACTCTGCCCACTTTGCTTCCTTTCAGTAAACTCTCTTCTGCATAAATCTTACTTTCATTATCTCTGCTCATGATCTCTATAGCACAAACTAAATTTTCTCTAGTTTTTACTTTTGCATTGGCAATGAGAAATTAGGTAAAAGAAATTAAATAAATCTTCTAATGCCAAAATATGAAGGAATCTGAAAACAATTCTAAAATGTTTGGAAGATTTTAGAAAATCACTATCACACCCCGCCTTCTGAGGCATGATTTACCTTTTTGTACTATTTTTCACCTAAATTTTCCTACTTTTAGGGTGGGGTGCTCTACCCAAAATTTGGTAGTGCCTAACCTAAATAGATGAGTTTTTCACCTGTATAATTAAATATTAATTAAAATATTGCAATGATACAATTTCTAGAGACAAACATCTACTTACCCATAGCCCAGAATCTATATCACACCATGATGACAATAACCTAACTTAATCCAAAATACATAATATGCATATTTTTCTATTATTATGACATGCCATGTAATTACATGTAATAAACAACATTCAAATTTTCAATTATAATTATAGAATGATCTTATCATTACACAAACACACACAAAGGGATACCAACCCCAATTCAACATACATCATAAATCTTTAATCTTTCTCAGAAATCCTTTACTTGACCTATCAACTAAAAATTTAAACAAGAAGGAATGAGTTCGGGCAACTCAGTAAGTAGACAAATGTCATCAGTAATAACTTAATTCAAAATGAGCATGTTACATATCAAATAATTGATATTCATCATTATAGACACTCACAATGAATATATGTTCATTAATTTACACCAAACACAAATTCATGTTATTCTCGTCCAACCAATCAATCTCATATTACATCAAACTTCAAATAAAAAATATACAATAAAGGAATACTTTTTATTCCTCATATTACGTATCCCAGAGATACTCATTATTCTTAACAACTAAACAAAATCAATCTTAAACAAATATGGGATATCCATTATCCTCATTCAAAACATACATGCCCAGATTTCAAACAAAGGGATAAACATTATCCCTAACTACGTATTGAAAGCAAATGCCTACTTACCTCAAGTCCTTAGCTCCCAACCATTCCTCCAACTCTATGCTTTTTTATCCTTCTCAAATCATCTCATACAAAGTAAAATCCCATTCATTTATAAGAAAATTACACTAATGTACATTAAGCCATCATTTACACTAATCTCAGGCTACTTTCTGCTTAGTCACTCATATAGCCTTTCTTATGGAAGCATTTTGTTTTGTAGGTTATAAATATCATTTACTTCATGCCACAATCAAATCTACCATATTCTCATGCCAATCATGCTTATAACTCAATTAGACCAAGCAAAATTACGTCTTATGCAAAACCCCCCATGTTTCCTATTCACGAGTGACTGTTCCTCACAAGAATTCATGCAATATCACCATTATCATCTCTAGATCATGCTACAACCATTACAATCAAGTTATAAATCAAATTCCCTAATCAATTTACATAGTTTAATTTCAAATTTACCCCTAGGGTTATTGTTCATAGATGGGTTAATGCATAATCATAATTTTCAAAATCTAAATCATTCCATAATCATCACAAAGTATGCTTTACCTGTTTTGCCTACGAATTCAACACTGATTACCCACCATCTTCCTCAAAATTTGTACTCATGAATCGGGCATAAACTCTAGAAATGAAAAATCTTAAAAATTGATTAGGAAAAATCATGTTACCTTCAATTTCAGGCATGGCTGCCATCCCTAAGTAAGAATACCACTCCAATCGTCCAAGATTTTTAACATACGCAGTAAAAACTCATCTTCCCATCATTTTTCATTATTCAGAATGACAAAAATTGGGTGTACACGCTAGAATCCTTGCTCCCATGCATAATCTCAATGATTTTTCTCACAAAAAATGATGTAAAATGGGACATATAGGGGATGGGTTTTTTGGGCTAGGGCATAGGATCAAAGGGAGAAGAAGAGAATGGATTAAAATAAACTAAAATAGCCTTAAAAAGTCAGACTTTTTTGGTGCTCCGATGTGCCACAGAGTCAGTGTCACAATATAGGAAACTTATGTCACAACATAGACTTCACTGACTGCCCAATTTCATGACATAGACTTCCTACGTCTTGACATAGGTGTCGTGATATTGAATTCCTATGTGATGAGAATGCAAAATGTCATATTTTATTCTCCTAATACTTCATCTTTTGCACCTATTTGATTCCTAAATATAC